>JBAKBP010002608.1:111980-172476 GCA_037953745.1 Lithodes maja
ACTATGATGATACGCTTGGTGAGTGGGATAAAAACAAGGAAATATTTCTCTAATATTCCAAAGGCCACGAGATGCAGATGCACATGTGTTCGTACGCGAGTACTACGAGTACTGCTAGCGTACTACGTGATTCGCATACATTATTATGATCTTGCGTATTGGGAGGAAGGACTGTACAGTATAATGATCAGGACCAAAAACATTAATACTCACTTTATTCTCAGTCATGTCTACATATATCATTGAAGTTTGGGCCAGCGGACATGAGAATATGAGCGGTGCTGAGAATAGGGTGCGTAGTGACCAGTCTGGGCGGCCCGTGGGACCCTCGCTTGGAGCCTGCACCAGTGACAATCCCTGGGTCAATTCCAGCTGGGGGTGCAAGCAGTCCGAGTCCTGGGGAAGGATAATGTAGGTAAAAGATGTCATTTTAAGAGAGTGATACAAAGCCAAAACTAAATTCTAAAGTATTTGTTCAACATGATATAGAAAATGCATTACCTAAATTTCTAAGAATACTGTACTGCCTATGATCTCAGGGTCTGCTGTGGAGTCATGAATGAGATAACCCGTTTTTAATCTCAATTTGAAGGACCTGGGCCTTGATTAATATGGAGACTGAGTTTAGTTCTAATTAACTTTAATTAATTTTAAATTAGTACAGTATTCTGATTATCAGATCCGTGCAAAATAATGGATCTCCCCCATTTAGGAACTTTAACCCCTTATTGGCGGCGCTCGACTTAAGTCGTGCACCAATTTGCAGCAAGTTAGGAGCATTATTAAGGCTTTTAAAGGGTTAAAATCGAGTGCAAATGGCCGGGAGCACAGCGGGCCAGACAGCCGACTCCCAGGGCTTACCGCTGCCCATTAACTCATGTTCCCTGTGTTCTCGAGAGGCCGGCAGTGTAGCCAGTAGTGAGCATAGCTGGGAAAAATATACCGATATATGCTAAACTCCCATGTTCGTGGCATCACTGCAAGAGAACCACGAGTGCTACGTAGCTCGTTCTGGTCTCATTTTGAAGCTTTTAGCGCCTAGTTTTTTGCTAAAAATTTTTTTTTTCATGCAGATGCTTGATTTATCATGCAGGAGGGCCTAAATATGCCCAAATGAGCCCAAAACACCCCGCTAGACAAGGGTTAAAAGATAGGTTGCTGTTGTTGTTGTTGTTCCCCAAGCTGCCTGGCCGAACAGCCCCAAGGCCCCGAGCAAAGCCAAGGCCATAACCGAGCGCCACCACAGAACCCTCCCTGCCGACCACAATAAAGCCTGGGTGACCGAAGCCACTCCATGGCGGGGAGCTGAGGAGGGTGCGGAAACGCCCGGGAAACCAAAGCCCCACCCAGGGCCCTGTGCCCCTCAGCAATTATGAAGAGAAAGTTGAGGGGCAAAGGAAAAATGTGACGCTTTGACTTCCAATCTTGGTAAATTGGGAGGTCAATCCACGGAAGAGACGCCATCACTTGAGATCTAGAAAATATATAAGTAAAAGGAACAGTCAGAGTAAGCTATGGGTATGGCAGAGATCGCTCAGTTCTCACTCTGACAGACCAGCCCATCACCACAAAAGATAGGTAATGGAGATTGTTAGCTCATTTAAGTATCTGGGTAGTGTGCTGAGTAAAGATGGTACTATGGATGAAGTGCAGGAGAGGGTGCAACAAGGGAAGAGGGTTGTAGGAACACTGAAAGCAGTAACAAGAAATAGGGTGGTCAGTATGGAAGTGAAGAAGTCCTTGCATGACAGTGTGGTAATCCCGACACTGACCTACTGAAGCGAAGCATGGACGTTGGTGGAGAAACTCAGACCAAGAGTGAGAGGGGTGGAAATGAGTTACTTGAGAATTGCATGCGGAATTGCATGGAGGGTTAGACTGACGAATGAGGAAGTAAGAAGGAGGTGTGGTGTGGAGGTAGATGTGCTGGAAAATGTGAAAAGGAACACCTTGAGATGGTTCGGCCATATGGAACGTATGGGAAGCGAGAGAATGACTAAGAGGGTGTACGAGAGCGAGGTGGAAAGACAGAGAGGGAGAGGTAAATTGAAAGAGAGGTGGAAGGATGGAGTGAAGTAGTATATGGATGAAGGCGGTGCTGGTTGGGAGGAGGGTCGTCGACTGACTGGGGACAGAGGTGCATGGGGGCGTTTCGTTCGTGGCCACCCCTTCGGGGATCACGGCGTCAGGCAATAGATAGATAGATAGAAAAGACAAAAAAATAGGTATCAAATCTTAATTAAGCCCCCTGACCTCAGATAGATGTTTCAAAGCATGGCAGAAAGGAGGAAGCAAGGAGGAAATGGGATCTTCAAGGCTAGGTGAGTTAAGGAAGACAGTAGAGATGTTGAAGGAGAACAGAGAGTCAGGAATGATAACAGGACAATTGCTTACGGCTTAATGCTGACAAAGAAGTCAGAGATGCTTGGAAGGTACACTACGAACGATTATTCAATGTGAAGCTTGAGTGGTATAGAGAGCAGCTTAGTAATGAAATGCCAAAACTTTTTGTGGTGAAGAAATTAACATAAAAACACAGGAGGTGTGGCATGGAAGAGTACCGGGTATCACATTATCTTATGGCCCGACCTTACTAATGTGTGATGTTGGCTTACCAGAAAAAAGGCGGGAAACAATTGTGCACATCTAGTGATGTGACCTGGGGCTTGTGGGTTAATATAATGAATACCAAAATGTAATACTGTATATAAATTTGACTAACTAACCTTACAGACAGGCCTAAGGTGGAGTGAAAGGGAGTGGTAGTGGGCCGTGTACAGAGGACCCGGCTGCAACAGGACTGATAAACCACTCTGTAATAAAAACATACTTCATTACCACAGAATTATTATGTTTTTTCCAACAACCAACTTCACCTCATAACTCAATCAATGAAATCAACAAAGACATGTGGCACTCCAAGGACTCGAACCTAGGATACTCACATCGAAATTCCGCGCACTTATCCTTTCTACATTTTAAATGTTAAGAGGTAATAATAACAATACCGGTAATAATAATAATCATAATTTTACTTATTTAAAAGTGTTCATTCTTCAAAATGAATTCGCAAGCGCTCGAACACAAAAAAATAAATAAAACCGCATTAACCCCTCCAACCCGGATGACCTCATATACGCCCATAACATACTCGGCCCGCGCAACCCGGATGGCCTCATGTACGCCCCTTGCTTTCGTGCTTGATTTTCGAAAGCCGCGCGCACATTTTGTGATGATTGGGCGGTAGGTGGCGCCACCCGGCGTCAACGACGCCACAACAACAGTATCTACCCCGACGCCATCATGGACAGTACACCAAATAGTGATTCCGCCGTGTCCGACATCGTGCTTCCTACGACGCCCTTGATAGTGCGTCGTGCCTTACCCCGACGCCATCGCCTAAATGTGTTATCTCCCGGAGGTATTGAGACGACTTTGAGACTTTATGAGAAAGCTGATGCCAAGCATAAGATTGATGAAGAAGTGAGTGACCACTCGAGTAATTATAAGTCGAGTGATTATGGCCATGAGAGTGATAAAGAACAATTCCTGGGATTTGCGAAAGAATTTGAGAGTGATGAGAGTGATGAAGGTGATGTACGTGATGTACCAGTTGTTGAGGAAGCTGGTTTACCTCAAGAAAGTGAACTTGCGAGAGTGAGTGAGTGGGAGAGTTCAAGGTCACAAACAAAATTTCGCATAAGTGACACGACTCCAAGCCCTTCCCCAGGTAAATTGCCTTTCAAGCTCCATTTCTACAAGTTAAAAATACTTGAAAAGGCGGCCGCGGCAGCTAGGGAACAAGCTAAAATAGTTGGTGAGGATGAGGCTGTGAGTGAGGGTCAGCGTGGTGACCCTTCTCGACCGCCATTGTCTCCCTTATCTACCCACGCCACCCAAGATGACCCGGATGCCCCGCATTCTTCCCCACCACCCCCACCATTGCCAAGGGTTGAGGACCCCCCACTTTCGGCCTATTTGCCTCCTAGGTCCCCCGACAGGAGACATACTGCTGCCGAAAAGGGGAAAGGTAGAAAATATACCAAGAAAATGAAGAAAAGTAAGAGAGTTTTGTTTGAGGCTCCCGCGGCGGCGTCCACCCCTGCCGGCCCCAGCCATACGTCCCCGCAACTTTCCCCACGGTCCTCCCCACCTCTCCCGCCTTCAACATGTCTTCCTGCAGAAGTATTTGAGGTCGCATCACCAATACCTGGGCCTAGTGAAACGGAATCATTGCTTTCTGTGACTCGTCGCAGGCCAAGGAGCCCGGGACCTCTGGAGGACACAGCCTCACCTGTCACTCCTTCCCCACCTCGCCCACCCGCACGCCGCCCACGCATCACTGGTTCCCCGCCAGATTATGTGGGGGCCACTGATGATGAAGGGCACCGCTCTGAAGACTCTGGCCATGATTACATAGGTCCACCGTCAGGGCAAGATGACCACTCTGACGATGACGATGACTATATGGACATCGACGACCCTCGACCCACCCGCTTGGCCCGGCTTCGTGCTGCCCGTCTTTCTGCCCGCCGCCCTGGCCGCCGCCCTGACCGACGCCCTCGCCGCCGCCCTAGGGCGCGCGCCTCCCGAGTTGGCCGTGGGCGTACTGGGCTACCAGTTGGAGCTCCTCGTCAGCGTAGACAAGACCCATTCTACGTTTTTCAATGGCAGGACGTAGTTGATGGGGATGGATACAACCCTGATGTGCCAGCTTTTGATGAGGCACTGGAGGGTTCAGGCATTACCCCCAATTTTCCTGCAGGCCCCAATGCTCCACCACACGAACTATTTGAGGCATTCTTTGATGAGGAGGTGGTAGGCTATGTTGTCAAAGAGACAAACAAGCAGCACCAATTCCAGGTACACTTTTTGGGCAAGGTGACCAAGGGCCATATGAGGAAGTGGACCCCAGTGACTCCTCAAGAATTCATGGTGTTCCTGGCACTCACCATGCTAATGCCTCATGTCAGGAAGCATAGGTTGCCTGACTATTGGATCACCAATGATCTGATTTCAACCCCTGCCTTCGGGAAATATATGGCTCGCGACCGGTACCTTGATATCCTCGCAGCGCTCCATCTTGTCACCAACACCGACGTCCACCGCCCAGACAAGCTGTGGAAGATTAGGACGTTGTATGAGATGATGCGAGACCGCTTCACCTCCTACTTCAAGCCCTTCCGCAAGGTCGTCATTGACGAGTCTCTTGTGCTGTTCCGGGGAAAACTCAGCTTCCGGCAGTACATCCCCTCCAAAAGACATCGCTTTGGCATAAAATTCTTTGTGCTGTGCGACTGCACAACTGGCTATGTCCTGGACTTCCTGGTGTACAGCGGGAAGGAAGGGGACGTGATTGTGGACCCCCTCATTGGATTTGGCGGAGCAGTGGTGCAAGCCATGATGGACCGCTACTTCCATAAGAATCACGTCCTCTACACGGACAACTATTACACGTCCCCCACTCTCTCACAGTACCTGCATGAGCGCAAGACAGGGACTGTAGGCACAGTACGAGGGAAAAGGAAGGGCATGCCAACTTTCCCTGCAAAGACCAAAAAAGGTGATGTCTTCAGGAAGAAGTCGGGGCCCATTCTGGCTATCCACTGGCACGACCAGCGGAAGGTCAACCTCCTGACCACCATCCACAAGGGGGAAATGGTGGAGACTGGCAAGGTGGATCGCCGCACCCAGGCCAGGGTGACCAAGCCCGATACTGTCCTGGACTACAATGTCAACATGAGGCTGGTGGACAAGTCCGACATGCAGATAGGCTTCATTGACTGCCTGCGTACCTCGTGCAGATGGTACAAAAAGTTCTTTCTGCATATGGTGGACATGTCAATTCTGAATGCCTATAATATATACAGGCTTCGGAATGAGAACCCACCCCTGAAGTTCAATAGCCTGCGGAGGTTCCAAAAGCAGGTGTTGACGGGGCTCCTGGAGAAGTATGCTACGCCACAGAGGGCAGTGGCACATCCTGGGCCCGCCGTTATCGACCGCTTGCAGTCTGCTCCATACCTGCTTAGGCACCAGCTTGGTTACTTTCCTCAGAATGCAGCAGGAAGAACAAATCAGAAGCGGTGCCATGTCTGCTACCACAGCAGGGTGAGGCCGCACCCAGGTAAAAAGTCAACCACGGAGTGTGTGGAGTGCAAGGTGGCACTCTGTGCTGTAGGGTGCTTCGCTGCTTACCACACCAAGCAGGAGTTCTAATAATCATACTGAAATTGCCAAATAAAATGACAATATGTACACTATAATTATATATAGGCAAAAAGTGGAAGAAAACCAATGTATTATAATAAAAAAGTCAAGTATTATGAGAAAATTGATACAAATACAATTCCACCATAATAATATGTGAAAGTGACACATATGTATATACCAAGTGACATTCATATGATTAGAACCTATAGAAATATATAAATCAGTGAAAAAAGACAATAAATTGTATATAAAACGTTTACAAATCATATAACTAAGTGAAAGTGACACAAGACCTAAGATTTGATGGCCAAAGTATAATAAACACCTGTGATAATGAATAATCAGTGCCTAATACAACAATAACCTACCTCAATTACTAATAAAATGTACGGTATCGAGTGAAAATGAGCATTATCAGTGACAGTGACACTCTCTAAAGCATATTTGTCAAAGTGAAAGTGACACAAGACCTAAGATTTGATGGCCAAAGTATAATAAACACCTGTGATAACGAATAATAAGTGCCTAATACAACAATAACCTACCTCAATTACTAATAAAATGTACGGTATCGAGTGAAAATGAGCATTATCAGTGACAGTGACACTCTCTAAAGCATATTTGTCAAAGTGAAAGTGACACAAGACCTAAGATTTGATGGCCAAAGTATAATAAACACCTGTGATAACGAATAATAAGTGCCTAATACAACAATAACCTACCTCAATTACTAATAAAATGTACGGTATCGAGTGAAAATTACCAATATCAGTGAAATTGATACCCTAATAAACATATTTTATATAATTGGCCTCAAAATAACTAGAAAATATCAAAACAAACATCACATTCTCAATATCAAACACTAAAATCGTCTAAGGGAGATAAATACTTTGGCGCGGCGAGCGGCTAGGTGCGTCGTAGCCAGGGCGGGCCGACGCTTTCGGACGCGTGAGGAAATTCCCGCATAAAAAAGCACTCGTCTTCCCGCGCTCACCATTATGCAACCAGAGGGGCTAGAGACCTCTACTAAACGCCATTCGACAGAGGAAGGTTTGTGGAACATTATTTTTTTTTATTCACAACATTACATGCAATATTCATTCTTTTACAGAGTAGTTAACATAGGTAAAAAATCCTCAAAACCCCCGGTACAGGAGTACAGTCATAAGCTATAGCCCCCGGGGCTGGAGGGTTAACATACTTACAACACTGACTGAAATTTGTCATCATATGTAAGAATCTTAATTAAGCCCCGTCACATAAGCACAATTGTTTATCCCGACTGCCCCCGATTTTGCCAAAAAATAAATACTGGTAGGAAGATTTAAAAATAGGGAGCAGTCGGGGAAATACACAATCTTGGTCCCGACCACCCCAAATTCTGGAATCTTCCAATACTGTATATGCTAGGCAAAATCGGGGGAAGTCGGGGTAAAATACAGTAAACCCCCGCTAACTCAAGACTCTTTTTTAGTCGGAAACCCGCACTTCTCGGAATGGCATCGGCCTCTCGGAAATGTCCCTGTATATCTCTGAAATTTCCGAATTGGACGGGATTTGTGTCCGGTTTACAATGTTCTTTCACTCGGTTTTAAGTGATTTTAGGATGAATTGAAGCCTGTGCCTTTTAATTATTGTGTTAATATTAATTACTATGTACTGTATTGTCCCTGAAAACATAATAAGGTTCGTATTTATCATTAATATGATGAATTTCACACGTTTAAAAAAAAACACACAAAAAATTATCTCAATTTTCTCTGATGCGGACTTTCCTCTTCTAATTCGGAATTTTCCCTCTCGTAAGTCGGATATAAGTCGGACTTCGGACATCTCGGAAAATCGGGCTTCTCGGAAGTGGTCTCCCCCCAATTAGTCTGAGATAGCGAGGGTTTACTGTATTGTGTATGTGTGACGGGGGCTTTAATTTATCATAGTACAGTAGTCCCTCGTTATCGACAGGGGTTACGTTCTTAAGACTGCCGTCGATAGCAAAAACCGTCGATACCGCATTACCGTACATACACGTACAGTATCCGTGGTCTCTATCCTATGTACTTTTAAGTGTTTCCTTTACACATAACCTTACATATTAGAGTATATTGCAAATAAAATTATCCTATGTACTTTTAAGTTTTTCCTTTACACATAAACCTCGTCAGACATGGCACTTGACGTGACTGTTTTGATGGTCCTGGGGATTCAATTCCTTCATTATTACCACCAGGCACACCGTCTATCACTGAATACATTAGAGGCCATAATAAACGCAAGAGATACAAGGTTCAGGCACAAATAAGCAAGTAAAAGGCGGGTGGACTTAGAGCTTCTGCCTGGTTTTGACAACATTAAAATTGGAGGTCGAAAGTGACGCTCCGATCGTCGGTGAATCCGGATTCACTCAAAACCTAAAGTCTTTAGGCTAATTATTTTTGCTCTCGTTTTCGGTGTATTTTCTTATTATTGTATAAGGCGGGTGGACTTAGAGCTTCTGCCTGGTTTTGACAACATTAAAAATGGAGGTCGAAATTGACGCTCCGATCGTCGGTGAATCCGGATTCACTCAAAACCTAAAGTCTTTAGGCTAATTATTTTTGCTCTCGTTTTCGGTGTATTTTCTTATTATTGTATGTCTTATTGTTCAACATTTAATCCACGTTTGGTTGGTATATTAGAGTAATATAAATAAACAATTAATCCGTCGATATATCAGTCGATACTCGAATAAGTCTAAAGTCAGTCGATAGTCGAATCCGTCTATGATAAAGCAATCAGTCTATAATCAAATCCGTCTATAAAAAAGCCGTCGATAACGAGGGACTACTGTACAGTACAGATGTGTGTGAATTTGTGTTTTGTTTTTGTGTGTTCGTTGTTTTCTGTTGTGTTTTGTGTTGTCCCTGTTCTTGCTGTCTTGAGTTGGCCACCCAAAAAAAAATAAAAAAATAAAAAAATAAAAATAAAATAACAAAAAATAGGAAAAGTGGGAATTGGTCCGAGTAAATAGATAGATAGACAGTAAGTACAGTAGCCCACAGGAGCTCTTTACCCCTCAATTTGTCAGAATTGCAATAAGTTTCATGACATTACAATTGATTGTGAATGAGTAATAATATTCAACAATCATATCAATATTAACCCCCGCGCCCTGGGCATTATTTACATCTTTCGTAATTATTAAGGGAGCCCACCTCGTTTTTTTTTCTCTTTCTCTCCCTCTTTCTTTGGCTTGTATCCATTCGGCCCCATTCAGTCTACTGTTTTAAAATGTTTACCCCCATCCAGGTGTCAATATTTTCCTGGCGAGCGGTAGCGAGCCAGCATATATATACTGTATATATATACAGTATTTTTGTTTTGACATCAAGCTAAATTTGTACATTTTTCGATAGAAACATTTCTCAAGCAAAGCCGGATTTCTCCATACAATGCTGGCTCGCTATCGCTCGCCAGGAAGAAATCGACACATGGATGGGGATAAACATCTTACAACAATTGGCTGAATGGGGCCCAATGGATACAAGCCAGGGAAAGAGAGAAAAGGAGAGAAAGATAAAACAAAAGTTGGTGACCCCCCTTAACCTCTAATATCCATATTTAGGAAAGAGATATAGAAACTTTAAGGAGTTTTTGATGATGCATGGTATCCTTTCTGTAAAAAGACACCAAACATTCCTCTGTAGCTGTCTTAATTTTCCCGTGGCGATGAGTTAAATATATGGATTAACATTATTTTGTGAGTATTTTATAATGGATAAAACATAGTGGATGCCTGGTTAGGGTGAAAGTCATGAGAGAGTGTCAGAGAATATCTCCCTCGACTTTGAACAGACTTACACTAAATTTGTTTGAGTGAGTCTCTCTTCCCCTCCAGATGCCACACAAGGCATAAAAAAAAGGCTTATACATCCTAGGATGTTTCCCGGGGTGCAGGGGTTAATTTCCATACAAATAGCCTTAAATATGCCACGACCAGAAATACCGTACATAAATATACAATATTTCCTATATTATCAAACCTGAGTATCACAAGGAAGTAGTTTCTTCCATGGGGTGAGGTTCTCAGTGCACACATTCTCCCGAGGCAAGGCAGCATAGCGCAACAGTGACGAGTTCCTGGCATACCTGAAGTGTGGAGAAATAATAAGCATTAATATAATTTATATAATTATTCAGGATGGTAGTGTTGAGGTATGAGAGAGGTACAAGGAGAAAAAGAGAGAGGCAAAACGGAAGATTAGAGAAGCGAAGAAAAATTCAAAAGAAAGGTGGGGTCAAAGGTTGTGTGAGAATTTTGAGGAACAAAAGAAGATGTTCTGGAAGGAGGTCAATTGAGTAAAGAGATGGAAGAACCTGACAAGTAAGGCAGCTCTGAACAGGGCTGCCTAGAACGCCGCCATTAGGACATGAGACCGGAACCGCACTTTGTGTGGAGCAATTTGTCTTTAAATTTATGTATGTATACAGGTATTATTATGTTTTTTATACCAACCAACTTCACATCTAAACTCAATTAATGAAATCAACAAATACATGTGGCACTCCGAGGACTCTAACCCACGATACTCACATCGAAATTCCGCGCACTATGCATTACGCTATCAAGACAGTTTATAAGTCCCTGCAACAAGGGCACGCCCTAGTCCTGTCAATCAAGTGAGTGCACGGCATTAAAAACTGCATCATCAAACCAATCCCGATTTTCTACTTATATTGTAGTTGTACCTCATATATGACTTCCATACATCTTTCTTGGCAATGTCCTCAATCATTCTCTATCATATATTTCTGCCATGGCAATAATTTAGCGGAAGTCTTTCAGAGGGAAGGCATCAGAAATCTAATGACAATGATAATCTAGATAAGAAGGAAGATCAAGGATAATTTTACTATTTTCATATATTTCAACTCAAGCTGTTATCCTAGATGGATTATGCCCAAAATGTATTCATTATTGTTCCAACTAGACTGTTATAGTAGTGAACTAACTTATCCTCAGCCAGTCCCTGTGGTCGATAGCTGAGGTCGGGTGAGACAGTGTTGGTGGAGTCAATAAAGTTCAGTGACGCACACACCAGGCCACTCAGAGCGTTCACCAGGTCACGCCATGTCTGGTCCAGGCTGAGAAAAGAATGCAGTGTATTAATCACTACCGTACAGTATTGCTGGCACAGTATAATCTTTCTTAAATTTACACTGACAGTCTATTCTTTAGAGTTAGTTATGTAGAGCAGATTAACCAGACCACTGAGCTCCATACGGATCTATTCTTTAGAATAATATAGTATTATTATTAGGAAAACATGCTATAGGATGATTCCACCTATCTTTTTATTAGGCTACTATACTAGTACCGGTAGTAATGCATAAGGTACAAAACAAAATATGTATGTGTAACATTTTAAATGTAAACCCAAAATGAGGGAAAGACTGGCTAATATAATTCATGGGAGAAAATAATTATGGGCTAAAAAGGCACAAAACCTTGCATAGTATTGGAAATCAATACACATAGCCTACCGTATATCATTAATACTATAATAGTTTGATTATTTTCCCTACTAGTATAGCAATGCTCCTCTCTTTCATATAAATAAGGGGAAAACCCTGTCCAACAGTGTAAAACAACTCAGTCTTGCAGACTTTTACTTATTCTTACAGAACTTTTCTAAGCGAAAGACCAGTCACCGGGGTAATAGTCCGAACTGGATATCAGTTGTCTGGACATTTATCTTGGTCTTTTTAACCGTATCTAAATGAGAAATGCAAATGATGAAGACTGAATACCATTGTTCAGACATTAATTGAACTCTTTCAGACTTTGTTCAAGAGAGAGGAAGAGCTTGGACCTGATACTTAGGCCCATATTCCTAAGACAATCTCCATCATTGTCGGTGGTAATTACAATAGTTTTGCTTCATTCCTAGTCAATCAATATTATATGATACACTATTTGTATACTGTAGTACTTCTCATTGCAATTACAATAACAGTGTATCACATTGAATGGCAGAAATATGGCAAAACTACAATACCTATAGACGGTTTCTTTTCAATCGACGGTAAATTGAATCCCTTAGCAGCTAATTTCTCTATACTTAATGGATAAATGTGGAATTACTATACAGTATGTCTGCATCATATTGAGACAAAGTTCATATAATTAGCACCATATTTCACTACAAAATCTGGAAATTCCCGGCGCGACCGAAGCCACTCCAAGGACCCGTGCCCCCAGGGGGGGGGCAGGGGATAGTTGTGACGGTTTGGCTCCCGAAACTGCTCCCCGCGGCCGGCATCCGGTTGTCCTCCACTGGTCGATTGATCTTGTCTCCGGCCGTGGAGGGTCGGCAGCCATCCGCGGTTGGCAGCTCCGGGAGGTGGTCCCACGGCGTAGACGCCGCCACATCAGGACCTTACAGACTATTCAAAACAAAGCCCTGAAGATCATTACAGGCTGCACAGCTACTACACCCACAGATCATCTACATCAAGAAACAAAAATCCTCAAAGTCAAAGACCATCTGGACATGAGAGGCACTCAATTCCTGGCAGCAGCCTCCACGAACCAAGACCACCCACTAAACTACATGGCAACACATCCACAGACACCAAGAAATATCAAAACAACACCCAGCACACGGTATCACACACAATTATTGTCCTCTCTCCCTCCCTGCCCACCCCGAACCAACTTCCAGAAGCACATCCATACTCATATCTCTCGCCAATCCATCCACTCACTCACAGACAACACGCAGCTGCATGCACGACCTCCCGAAATCCATCCTTCCGAATCCTCCCTCCCTCGCGAGGACAGAGTCCACCTGGCCAGGCTGAGATGCGGACACCATCCAGCTCTCCTGAGCTATCAGAAGAGACTGGATGACTCCGTTGTCGACGCCTGCCCGGGATGTAACACAGCACCCCATACCATTAAACACATCATAGAAGACTGCATTTCACACAACCACTTACGCCAACAACACAACCTACACTCAATGAGAGCTCTGTGGGAAAGCCCGATCGTGGCCATGGCCTTCCTCAGGGACTCGGGGCTGTTCGGCCAGGCAGCTTAGGGAACAACAACAACAACTACAAAATCTTCAAAATAACTGAGATATCTTGATGGGAACTTTCAATTTACCGTCAGTTGAAAAGAAACAGGGTATAATTACCACCGACAAAGATGGGGTATGTCTAGGAATACAGCCCTGAGTCTATGAGTGCTGTGTTTGTAGATCCCTGGCCCTGGGGACCTTAAGGGCGGGTCACCGGCTTTTTTTATCCTCTCCTTTTCTTTTTTTCCCTGGCTTGTATCCATTCGGCCCCATTCAGCCAACTGTTTTAAGATGTTTATCCCCATCCAGGGGTTGATTTCTTCCTGGCGAGCGAAAGCGAGCCAGCATTGTACTGTATGAAAAAATCCGGCTTCGCCAGAGATATTTTTCTATCGAAAAATGTACAAACTTAGCTTGCTGACAAAACAAAAATATATATATGCTGGCTCGCTACCGCTCACCAGGAAAATATTGACACCTGGAAGGGGGTAAAAGTCTTAACCCACTGAGCCCCAGCTAGTTATAAATAAATGTACCACCAGGGACCGGCAGGTTTTGAAAAAAAAAAAAAAAAATCCAGAAACAATAGCGAATGGGTTAGGAATGAAGGAAAAACTACAAAAAAACGATCCCCTAGGTCAAAAAGGGGTCCTACGGTGCGCCCAAAAGTCGATTTTTACAAGAGTAAAAAATTGTAGGCAAAAACACCCAAAAAACATGTTTTTGCGCGCTCACGCGCACGCGGTTGGACTTTGAAGTTTTCAACCATCGGCAAGGTTGCGTGGGATACTTACACAGTTCCCATACAAATCTGAGCCCTCTAGGTGCCATAGGACCGGAGTAATTAACATTGACGAAACGTTGTCGTCGCTGGGGTTTAGCGTTACATACATTGCCGACGACACGTTGTCGTCGCTGGGGTTCAGTGGGTTAGAACAGTAGACTGAATGAGGCCGAATGGATACAACCCAGAGAGAGAGGGAGCGAGAGAGAAAAAAAACAAGGTGGGCTCCCTTAACCCTTCCCGCCCGGGCAGCATTTTAAAAGGACACCGCGGCAGATGGTCAGGAGCCCGGGTGTCATTTTAAAATCCGTAAGCTTGAAAGCCTATTAAGCTTGGTTTGAAAGCTGTGCGTCCGACGCATGTAAACAAAGCCTGTCTTTGCGACACCGCACCTCCGAAACCAAGGAGACGTCGGATCAATGTTGTTTTTGTATGCTATGACGAAATAATTAGTGTCTGCAAAGGTCCGATATTGCGAACATCGCATCGAATCTCTCTCCACGGAAATCGTCATCACAACTGAACCAGTTGACTTAGAGAGCTCTACTCAATGCCAGTTTAGAGATCAGAAATAGTACTACGTTTAGAAATGCGTGGGAATTCTCTAGCAGGTAAAATAACAAAGATACGGGTAGCCTATTAAAGAAGTTTTTCGGCCAGATCGCCCGGGCTCCCAACAATGTCCTTAGGATGGCGAGCCCGGGCAAGAAGGGTTAAGAGATGGAATGTTTCTGTAGTAGCTATATTCCCTGAGGTACTCACTCATCATTGGTGGGGTTAAACCAGACCCAGAGCTGTGCCCCGGGTGGAGCATCAAACACCGGGTAGCCCCACTTGCGGTGCCGCCACAGACCCTGGGTCAGGCTCAGGTGCAGCTCTCTCACATGGTAACGCTCCACTATCTCGCCTAGGGCACGTGGGAACAGGTCGTAATGGAAGAACTCTGAAAATGGGAAAATCAAGAATATTAAAAATCAGATGAATAAATTATGTCATAAGCCAATAAATACAGGCTTATAATATTATTACAGTACCGGTACCAGTATTTGTTAAAATACCGGTAGCCTATAACATAGAATAGTAATTATTAGACTAGGCCTATTTCTATTATAAAAAAAATAACTTGATATTACCAGGTGCTGGCCAGTAGACCCTAGGAATAGGCTTATTTAGATTTTAACACATTCAGCAAGATTTAGATAATAGGCTTACATGAATAGATACCGGTATAACCTATGCTGGCGTACAATTCAAAATTACCAGAAATTTTACGATTATAATCAATTATTTCAGTAACAAGATAGGCTAGTAACAAAACCCAAAAATCTCAAAATGACCAGAAAATTAAATATCATAACCAAATATTTCAGTAACGACTCTAACGAGCTAGGCTAATAGCAAAACTACAAAAAATCTAATCAGTACGATATAGGCTACGGTACCAGTGACCAGTCCAGTAAACTACCGACACATGGTTAGCTACCGTACCTTAAAAATGATTACAGTACAGTACTTCGTAATCGCAATGTCCTCTAGTTTAGGTCCCTGAAACGTGGCGTCCGCTACCGGTACAGTATTTTTTTTTATTTATTTTTTTTTTATTATGTAAATGAGGGAGACAAAAGGCAGAACTGCCTGTGAGTCTGTGACGATTCCCTCCCCCAGAGTTTAAATAGTGACAGGGCCAAAATCAAGGAATGCTCGAGCCAAAATGCCTGGACACATAGAGTTTGAAGCAATTCAAGTCATAGGATGAGGGGAAGATGGATTCAGGGAGAGAGTTCCAGAGATCAGCTGTTGAATAGAAGAAAGTTTGGGAATATCGCTTCACTCTTGGGTTGGAAATATGCACAGAGTAGAGTGGGATTGTGTTGCAAGACGGGTGCTACGTACTCTACGTAGAGGAGGTGGTGATGATGATGATGCAGTTTTTACCACCATACACTCCCTGCTGAATAGCAAGGCTAGGGTGGGTGCCCTGATTAATCAGAGATTTAGTGAACAGTTGCCACAGATTGCTCGACCGCACCGTTCACCAACAGCACTGACGTCTGCCAATAACTCACTGGCTGGCCCGAGGCTCGAACCGCCAACCTCACGGTTAGCAGGCGAACGCTCTACCAATCGAGCTACGGCCTGTAGTATACATTGAGAGAGCTCTGAGTCTCTGAGGAACACTGATTATTATAATAGTTGTAGAATAGCAAGAGAGATGCAACATTGCGGCGAAGAGAGAGAGATTGCAGAGAGTCGAGAGTGGATGTGAGTTAATGAGACGAAAGGCTTTCTTTTCTACTTTGTCAAGAAGTGCTGCACGAGTCTTGCGAGAGGATCCTCCCCACAGGGCCAACATATGTGAACAATACTCAATACATGGATCATGCACTGTGCCTCTGTACGGTACAGAGCAAGAAGCTGTGCACTGCAGCGATAAAGAACCCCCTGAAGCGGTTGAGTACACCCAGCTTCTGGGATGCTGTTTAAGCAAGGGTGGTAATATGGTCTTTCCAAGTGAGATCATGTCCTCCTTCACATACACCCCATGGAAGGCTTCATTTATTTCTCGAGCTATTTCCTAGTCATTCTCAGTGAGGTCCCCTCTGGTGTTTCTTAGCTTGCTAAGTTGTTGCTTCGTTGTTGTTTTTGAATGCACGTAGGCCTAGAAGTGTTTAGCAGTCTTTCTCGAGTCCAGTGTGACTCCTTTAATATTTGTACTTTGTTGTTCTCACTTCTCTGGGACTGGAAGTCTGGTTACCGTAACTCATTTCTTATATTATTGTCTTGTTCCTGTCTTCCTGCACTTCTTCAAGCTCTGTACTTTTTCCATGCTTCTTTTTTTCTCGCCATCAGCGTCCTTAGTCGTCGGTTCATCTATTTGGGGGCATATGATTCTTTTTTCTTCCTGAAGAGGGGAACACACTCCTTCAAAATCCAGTCGTATGTGTCCTTAAAAATGGTCCACATATCACCCGATGATTTGTCTCGCAGAAGATTCGTCCAATCCACCCTGCTAAATTTATCCTGGAACTTCTACATATTTTTTCCGATTTGGGGTAGGCTAGGTTGAGTTTGTTTCCCTCGGACCTCGTTGTCTCATTCCTCCAGCAGTGTCTGTTGGGTAAATATGTAAGAGACGCAACAATATAGGTAAAAAATTTCTAATGGTAGTTTTGGGTTCCTATTTTCATATGGTTCATTGCTATATAAATTGTGTCCCCGGGAAAAACAACAAAAATCTTGGGATTTTTCATTTTTTTTTCTTGGGATTTTTTTTTTTTTCATTAGCCTAACCTAACCTAACTATAATAATAATGTATACACCACTATTGTCCAACACCATATGGCACCACAGACACTTTAGACTTGCGGGCGCTTCTGGCACCCAGGCCT
This sequence comes from Lithodes maja, assembly GCA_037953745.1. Taxonomy (NCBI): domain Eukaryota; kingdom Metazoa; phylum Arthropoda; class Malacostraca; order Decapoda; family Lithodidae; genus Lithodes; species Lithodes maja. Next base: position 129,432 of record JBAKBP010002608.1, read on the forward strand.
GTGGAGGCAGCAAGTCCTTCAGTTCACACCAGGGAAGGGAGATCTTGTGTATCTAATTTATTAAGCTTTTATAGCAGAGTTGTAGATGTTACACAGGAGAGAGAGGGATGGGTTGACTGTGTTTACCTGGACCTGAAAAAGGCCTTTGACAGGGTGCCTCACAAAAGGTTATTGTGGAAATTGCAGGTTGTTGGAGGTGTACATGGTAGGATGTTAAAATGGATGGAAAACTTTTTAATAGGAAGAGAAATGAGGACCACGATACGAGACGAATATTCACAGTGGAGAAGTGTGACGAGCGGAGTACCACAGGGATCAGTGTTGGGTCCGATAATGTTCCTACTTTATGTAAACGACATGCCAGAAAACTTGAATAGTCATATGAATATGTTTGCGGATGACGCTAAGATCATGAAGAATGTCACCTGTATAGAAAGTTGTCAGGATCTTCAAAAGGACCTAGATGAGTTGCACAGATGGAGCCAAACCTGGAAAATGAGTTTCAATGCAGAAAAGTGTCATGTTTTGGAAGTGGGAACAAGTGAGATAAGGCCAAGCTGGGTGTACAAATTAGGAACTGAAATAATCGGCAAAACACGGCATGAGAAGGACCTTGGAGTGATAATACAAGATGATCTATCCCCGGAGAAGCATATTAACATGATCATTGGAGGAGCATATGGAATAATAACCAATATGAGAGTGGCATTTAACTATTTGGATGAAGAAATGTTAAGAAAATTGATAATGACTATGATAAGACCAAGATTAGAATATGCAGCAGTGATATGGTCACCACATTTGAAAAAACATATAAACAAATTAGAGAAAGTCCAAAGGATAGCAACGAAGATGATCCCAAGATTGAAGGAGTTGACATATGAGGAAAGACTTAAGACACTACAACTGCCTACCTTGAAAGAGAGAAGGGAACGAGGCGACTTAATAACGATGTTCAAGGGAGTAAAAAGTTTGGAACGAGTAGATAGGGAAGATCTATTCATGAGGGATAATGGAAGGACAAGAGGGCACGAGTTTAAGCTGAGGAAGGGCAGATGTCGTAAGGACACAAAGAAATTCAGCTTCCCATATAGGAGTATAGAGACTTGGAACAACTTGGAGGAGGAGGTGGTGAGAGCGAGGAACATTAACATGTTCAAATCTAGGTTGGATAAAAGTAAATATGGAAATAGGGCAACATAAGTTATGATATGTTAGTCCAAAATACTGGGAACTGGGAATATCCATTACGATACTTGTCTAAGTAAAATGGATTGATTATAAAGTAACTAAGACAGGACAACACGAGCGCTGCTCAATTCCTGTAAACTACAAATAGGTAAATACAAATAGGTAAATACACCAGACTCTCACATAACCAACCAGCGTCTCGGCGCTCCTGTACTCAACCCTAGCCAATAAAGGATTGAAGAGTACTGGTGTTATATCTCCATTCATCTTTATTATATGGCGCAGTGTGTATCAGTATCTGAACCTACATGGAGAACCTGCACTACCTAGCTGAGGCTGCAGCTGCTGTGGAAGCCGGCTTGCCGCCATGTGGTCCCTACCTGGCTACATCTACCTCCCAACCGGTCGAGCCTTCATTGCCCGATGCCCTGTCTCCATACCCATCCATCATCTACTTGAATGAAAGGATCGACGCCCTCCAATCGAGTATTGCCACCTTTCTACAGCATCACCAGGACCAGCAGCATCTACAACTACAACATCGCCCCGCGACAGCTCCACCACCGCCCCGCCAGGATCTACAACATCGCCCCGCGACAGCTCCACCACCGCCCCGCCAGGATCTCCAGCCCCACCAGCCTCTACAACATCAGCCCCAGGCCAGTAATGTTACCCACCAGGCTGACCCATCCTTTGCCTCACACCCCACCAGTGATACACTTATTCATCCCTCTACACAGACACCCACACCTCATACATCTCCCCATGTCTCAGTGCCCCACCATATGCCAGTTACCCATGTCTCAGTGCCCCACCATATGCCAGCTACCCATGTCTCAGTGCCCCACCATATGCCAGTTACTCCCCACATGTCTTTATTACATATGAACATGACCAATCCCTTTACCCACCCTCTCAAGAGCGAACATCCCACACCCTACCCAACTGACGGCCAGGCCCACACTGGTGTCGGTAGCGACGGTCGGTATTACGGCGGCCATTATGCCCCCCCTGGCTATCGTACGGCTGGCACCAACCCTCACGGCGCAGCCCCTTCTGCGCATGACGTCATCATACCACCACCACCTCAAGTCCCTTCCTACCCTGCCCAGACACGCCCCGCCCCGCCCCGCCGGGCTGCCCCTACGCGGCCCCAGGCCGCTTTACATATGCCGGGACACGCCCTACGCAAATTCTGGGCTGATTGGGAGGTCTACAAGCGGCTCGTCCTTCTACCACCTCATGAGGCTACCATCGAGCTCTACCAGACGTGCGACCCTGCCCTTCAGAGCGCCATATTTGCTCACAATCAGGCGTTCTCCTCATTGCCAGAAATCGACCTAGCAACTCTCATCACACAACTCGTCCACCGACAACGGAACCGCGCAGCCGCTCGCCACCACTTCCGGTCTCTTCTCCAACAACCTACTGAACAGATCCGGGACTACGTCACACGTATTACGGAGGCCACTTTGGACTGTGGCTTTACCTGCCCCTGTTGCCACACTGATGTCTCTGACGAACACATACGGGACCAAGTGACTATCGTGATTAGTGATTCGTCCCTTCAGCAAGATGTTTTAACTAAAGACCGCACCCTACCTACCTTACAAGATGTTATCAACTACTGTGTGGGGTTCGAATCTGCGGCACTCGATCAGACGGCAATGCAACCGGGGGTACATGCTGTGAAATCACCATACCAGCGTCTCAAGAGTACTTACCCACGCCCCGCCCCTATCCAGCCCCCCGCCCAACCTACTCAGCCCCCGTCGCCCGCCCCACCACCTCCCCACGTCGGCCCCACTTCATCTCCCACACGTTGCTCCGGGTGTGGCCTATCTTCACATTCACAAGCCCAACGATCTTCGAAGTGTCCTGCATGGGGCAAGACCTGCACGGCGTGTAATAAACCTAACCACTTTGCCAAGGTTTGTAAATCCACCTCTTCCCAGTGCAGTGGGTGCGGCCTATCCACACACTCTCGAGCCGAACGCCCATCCAAATGCCCTGCTTGGGGCAAGACCTGCCCGTCATTTCTTACAGTTTCTTACAGTAGATCCTCTGGAAAAAGGCAAACTATGCCTGTGTATCCAGCTCAGTACCAGTACTTGCACTGCTGCGGTCGTTCACGGTGTTGGCGGCGGCGGTAGCAGACGCAATATTTTTACTATTCTGTATTTTTGTTTTATAATCAAACTTCAAATCTTGTCTTCCCCATGCTTTATCAAGATTACTTTCAAACTCCCTTATTGATTCGGAATCGACTACATACTGGGGCAGTGCGTTCCACTCATTTACCACTCTATCACAAAATGAGTTCTTTGCCTTCTCAAGCCTATTTCTTTCTTTGTAAATTTTCTTAGAGTGTCCTCTCGTTCTTGTTCCCTCCCGCATCAAGAAGATACCTTCACACACATCCTCATCGTACTTTCCTGACACTATCTTAAAAGTCTCTATCATATCCCCTCTCTTTCTCCTATATGCCAGTGTCGGAAGCCCCAGTGTCCTCAACCTCTGCTCATAGCCTGCGTTCTTCAACGTTGGTACCAGCTTGCTAGCTCTCCTCTGCACTTTCTCCACTGCTTCTATATCCTTTACCATATATGGAGCCCACACCTGGTTTGCATATTCCAGGTGCGGCCTAACCAGCGCTGTATATAGATTCCTGAAGATTTCTTCGTCAAGTGACACAAATGTCCTCCTTATCAGCCCTACAATTCTATTGGCTTTGTTTATCTTTTCCGCTAAATGTTCTGAGAAATTTAACTTATTGTCTATCACTACTCCTATATCCTTTTCTGCACTCACTTCCTCCATCGCTTCATACATACTGTATCCTACCTTGTCTATCTTGCTGGTCCCAATCCGCATGTACTTGCATTTTTTTGGATGAAAAGGCATTAACCAATGCTCAGACCATCCCTTCATGCCCTCCACATCTCCTTGAAGCAAACCCATATCTTCCTTACTCCTCACTCTTCTATACAGTTTAGTGTCATCCGCATACAGGTATACCTCACTTCCATTAGTTATAACTTCAGGCAAGTCGTTAATAAATATAACGAACAGCAGTGGTCCCAACACAGATCCCTGAGGTACCCCACTTGTAATTTCCCTCCACCCCGAGCCTATTCCATTCACCAGTACCCTCTGTCTCCGATCTTTCAGGAAGGCTTCTATCCATTTCACACATTTCTCCCCTATATTATAGCTTCTAACTTTCTCTATTAACCTTTTATGTGGGACCTTATCGAAGGCCTTCATAAAATCGCAATATACCACGTCTATTACATCACCATCTTCTAGAATTTGCATCCAATCATCTACCACCTTAATTAGCTGTAGTACCATCGACCTCCCCGGCAAGAATCCGAACTGTCTCCCACTGAAAAGTTGATTTGACTTCATATGATCCATTATTCCTTCTCTAATTACCGTTTCCATTAGTTTACACACAACACTTGTCAAACTGACTGGTCTATAATTCCCTGGGTCATTTCTCTTTCCCTTCTTAAATATAGCTGTTATGTTCGCCTCTCTCCAGTCCATCGGGATTTGTCCTGTATTAAACGATACCTCAAATAACATTTTCAATGGCTCTACTAACATCTCCCCTCCTTCCTTTATGATTCTTGGGTGTATCCCATCCGGTCCCGGTGACTTACTTCTGTTCATTTTTTCTATAGCCCTTCTTATTCTAGCATGGGAAAACTCTACTAGTTCTAGTGCCGGCGCCTGTTTGATGGGAATAGTAGGCACTGCATCCTCCGACTCCACTGTTAGTACCCCCCCAAAGTATTTCCCCAGCACCTCTGCTTTCTCCTTATCAGTCTCCGCTCTACTCCCATCATTCAACCCCCCCACCAGCTCTGGGATCCCTACTCTTCTTGTTAACTTTTCCTGAATGTACTTCCAGAATATTTTTGGATTATCCTTCACATTTCTAGCTATCTCTCTCTCCCTCTTTGTTTCCCACCTTATTTTATTGTTTATTTGTCTGCGTTCCAGATCCACTTCCTTAGCCTCTATACTAGACCCCCTGTTCTTTTTTAACAATTTTAATCTTTCCCACAATCGTTTCTTTCTTCTAATCAATATCCAAAGCTTTCTTTTCATTGGCAATTCTGGGTTAGTTCTTTTCCTCAATTTTGTTTTATCCTTATATTCCCTTACTGGTACACTTTTGGATACAGCATTCTCCAGTTTGACTCTAATTTTCCTCCACATTCCTTCAGCGTCTTCACCGTTCAAATATTCCCCCCAGTCAATGTCCAAACACCGTCTCAGCAGCTCATAATCTGCTCTATCATACATGTATATTTTTCTATTGCTTCTATTATCCCTCTCCGATTTAATGTTACAACTAAAGCTTATACAGGCATGGTCACTACGACCTATAGGGCTATCCACATTAACATGTTCCACTATATCCTCTTCATTGCTAAAAATCAAATCAAGTACACTCCCCTGCGTCCCATCTCTATATCTTGTCATCTCTACAATATGTTGCGTTAATAAACAATCTCTCACTTTCTCTATAAACTTATTTTCCAGGCTACCCTGTCCCGCTGGAGTAGTACAATTTGCCCAGTTGATCCTTGGCAAATTGAAATCGCCAATCAAAATTTTATATTTGTTCTCTCTATTATCTATCTCCTCCATTGCTTTCAGTAGGTTATCATCCTCTCCCCTGCTATTATTTGGGCTTCTATATATAGAGGCAATTAGAATTGATCCTCTTACACATTTTACTTCAATACACAAATACTCACAATACTGTTGTCTCATATCCACCTCATTAACCTTGAGCTCTTTTCTTACATAAATAAACAGTCCTCTTCCAACCTCTGCTCTAATAGCATTTCTCTCATATAACTCAAAACCCTCCAAACTATATTCCACCAGTTCCCTTTCAATTCTAACATTTTTTGGTCTTACTTCCTGTAGGGCTATGACATCAGGTTTTTCCTCTTCATCCTGCAACCTACATATCAGTTCTCTTTTCTTGTCCTGAGTAAACACATCCACATTACTAAACATAATCCTTAATCCATCTACCATTCCTTCAGCAATTACACCATCCCGCTCCTCCAGTCCGTACCCTACTCCCCTATTAGCACTACTGGGTCTGCCTCTTTGTCTCCTGTCTCTCCCTGTGACACCTCCACCCCGTTCTCCTCCTCCGTCACAACTCTCATCACATTCTCTCCCCTCCCTGATCTCCCCCTCCTTTCTACTCTTATAAACCACTTCCTCACTTTTCCGTCCCTCACTCTCCAGTAAAAATTTCTCTTATCCTCCTCATCCAACTTTCCATTATTTTCATCAGCCTTTTCTTGTAATTCCTTAATTTTTTTCCTTTGTTCTATACTCAAATCCTTCTTTAGTCTTATGTGTTTCAATTTATCATTTGTATTTAGCCTCCAACTAAAATTTGTCACAGTCTCCGCCACTACCCTAGTTTTAAACTGTACCCTTATAGGTCTCATCTCTCCCCTTTTATATCTACCTATCCTACTAATCTCCTCCACCTGCCCTTCCCATCCATATTCGTCCTCATCCACACCTTTCAAGACCTCCTTTACTGTCTCCATATCCCTCACTTTTCTCACTCCATTATCATTCATATGAGTCTCTATATCTCCATACAAGATTACACCCCTATCCCTGTCCATGGCCTCCCTCACGACACTCTCCTTGTTCTTCATGACCCCTACAACTGCACTCTCAAAACTTTTTTTGGTCATATTCATTTCTTCCTTTTGCTCTTTCATAATATCCTCCAAATCCTTGACTTTTTGTTTACCTACCACCGTCCATGCAGTCGACTCCTTTACTTCCGTGAAACGTCCTTCGTATTCCTTCAGCTGCTCCTTCAATGCCATATTCTCTGCTCCCAGTTCATCTACCCTTTTCAATACTATCTCTAGGCTCTCATTAACTGCCAGAAAAGGCCTGCATTCACTTCCTTCACTAGGCCTATTCCCTTCCCCATCTATCACACCACACATTACACACAGTGCCTTAACTTTCTCACCAATATCCCCCTTCCATTTCTCCGTATCACTCATCCACTTTTCCAAATCCTTCACAACAATACTAACCTCTTCTAACTTCTTATCTGTGCTCTTAAATCCCCGAAAACGTTGTAACCTTCCTTCCGCCTCCGTCATACCCGAAATTCCCTCTGCCATGTTTGTTTACAAACTCAACAACTCACAACCCTACCACTGTCCCGTCACTACACACTCTTATTACACTATATATCACCCCTCCACCACACCAATATATCCTCCAAGCCTTCACTAAATCCTTCCTCTTCTTGTTATCCCCGTATGCACTCGATATCCTTGAATTAATTGACTATTCCCATAACATATGCCGGAGCCTCAAACTTGCGTCCGCCTTCCGCCATGGTGTGCCGCCAACAACAAACTCAACCATTACTCCACAGTTTGTCACTCCACGCCCTCACCTTCATCCGCGGCTGTTATCATTGGTACTATCAAACAGGCTGTTAACAAACCACCACCCGCACGGCTCCCCTCCTTGCCCATTACCATTTCTACTGCCATGTCGCCCCACTCTCACCCCACCAGCGTCACGGCCCACCCTGACACGGGCGCCCAAGTATCTGTGGCTGGTTTGCAATTACTACGGGCACTGGGCCTCCACCGCCACCACCTACAGCCTACACACCAACGGATCACGGCCGTGGGGGGTCACACTCTCCAGGTCCTGGGTTATATGCCGACTACCATTACCGCCACCGACGTTGCCAGCACCCCCTACACTACTGATGATGATATTTTTATTATTCAGGCACAGTCACCGTTATTTATTAGCATTTCAGCTTGTAGGGCACTACATATCATCCCTCCCGACTTCCCCACACCTACCCCCTGCATGGCCGCCCACACAGCCCAACCACCACCCACCTTGACCAGGACCCCTCCACCACACCGGCCCACTTCCCTCCCCTTCCCACCTAACGACCTGCACCTGTCTGACCTTCGTGACTGGTTCTTGTCACAGTTTGCATCTTCAGCATTTAACACCACCAGCGGCCCACTCCCCACGATGTCTGGCCCTCCCATGTGCACACCCCTGCCCCTATACCACATCATTGGAAGGCCCAGGTCAAAGCAGATCTCGACAGGGACGTCGCACTGGGCATTATTGAGCCTGTCCCCATCGGTACCCCTACTACCTGGTGTTCTAGGATGGTGGTGGTCGCCAAGAAAACTGGACAACCCCGCCGTACAGTTGACCTGCAGGCACTCAACCACGCCTGCCTTCGGGAGACACATCACACCCCGAGCCCATTCAACTTGGCCCAATCCATCCCTGCAGGCACTCGTAAGACGGTCCTCGACGCCTGGAATGGATACCATGCTGTTCTACTCGACGAATCCAGCAGGGAGGCTACGACTTTTATCACAGAATTTGGGCGTTACAGGTACATCAGGGCCCCTCAAGGTTACTTGGCAGCTGGCGACGCCTATACCCGACGCTTCGACGCAATCATACAGGCTGTCCCTCGTAAGGTGAAGTGTGTCGACGACTCCCTTTTGTGGGACTCTTCAGTCGAGGAGGCATTTTGGCACACTTTTGATTACCTGGCCCTCTGTGCAACCAACGGTGTCACTTTCAACCCTGACAAGTTTACCTTCGCCGCCCCTTCAGTTGACTTCGCCGGACTCACCATCACAGACACTGGAATTAAGCCATGCACGTCCATGATTAAGGCCATCCGTGACTTTCCCACGCCCACAGACATCACGGGAGCCCGGTCGTGGTTTGGTCTCGTTGAACAGGTCGCCTGGGCCTTCAGCATCAAACCGGAAATGGCGCCCTTCCGGGAACTTGTGCAGTCCAAAACCCCCTTCCACTGGGATGAGGCACTCGACCGTACCTTTGCCACATCTAAGGACCACATCACACACCTGGTGGAGGAAGGGGTCTGCTCCTTCGAGATCGGCAGACCCACGTGCCTCGCCACAGACTGGAGCAAAACCGGCCTTGGCTTCCTCCTACTCCAACAACATTGTTCCTGCCCCACCGCATCTGCCCCCACCTGTTGCAAGGTCGGTTGGAAACTTATCTTCGCCGGCTCCCGTTTTACCACACCTGCGGAGTCCCACTACGCACCCGTCGAAGGCGAGGCTTTAGCAGTGGCTGACGCCCTTGACAGATGCAGAATGTTTGTCCTGGGCTGCCCAGACCTCGTCGTCGTCGTGGACCACAGACCTCTACTGCACATCCTTAATGACCGGTCCCTTGACAACATACCAAACCCTCGCCTGTTCAAGATTAAGGAACGTACCCTACGATACCAGTTCATCATTCAACATACGCCTGGCAAATGGCACCGCGGCCCTGACGCTGTCTCCCGCTACCCGACCATGCCCTCCGCGGACGCCCATGATGTGCATAGTGCGGCCGCCAGCGAGCTCGATATCCACTCAGTTGCCTTGGCCTCCCTCACCATGCTCGCCGCCATACCTGACCCAGTTGTATCATGGTCTGACCTTAAACTGCCGGCCAACAAGACAGCGAGTATACCTCCCTTCTTCAGACCATCCCCGAGGGCTTCCCGGACTCCAGAGAGGCGACCGCCCCACAACTACGACAGTTCTGGGGTGTTAGAGACCGCCTCACTTCCGTCGACGGGGTAGCCCTCATGGATCAACGACCAGTCATCCCCCATCATCTTCGGTCCAGAGTTCTCGAGGCCCTTCACTCAGCTCATCAGGGTATGACTGGCATGAAGGCCCGTGCACGTGCGAGTGTTTACTGGCCAGGTATTGACAAGGCCCTACGCAACTGCCTGGATACCTGCCACTACTGCCGCGCCCACGCCCCGTCCCAGCCGAAAGAGCCACTCATGTCATCTGACCCACCCCAATGGCCATACGACCAGGTAGCCGCCGATTTTTTTCAGCACCAGGGCAAACACTACCTGGTCTACGTCGATCGCTTCTCCAGCAATGTCCACATCTTCTACCTGCCACCAGGTAAATGTGATGCTCACCACCTCATCTCGGCGTGCCGTACCCTCTTCACCCACTACGGAGCACCCCGGGTACTGGCGAGCGATGGTGGGCCCCAGTTCACAGCCGGGGACTTCCAAGAATTCCTGGCACATTGGGGTGTGTCACAGCGGGTCAGCTCTGCGTTCTACCCTCAGTCTAATGGCCGCGCCGAGCTGGCTGTTAAAGCAGCCCGCCGCATCATCGCGGACTGTACATCCCCCACTGGCTCTCTAGACAACAACGCCGCAGCCCGCGCCCTCCTCCAATACAGGAACACACCCCTCTCGACCATTGACAAGTCACCAGCTCAACTTCTCTTCGGCAGGACCCTACGGGACCACGTCCCCTGCAATCCTGCACTTCTCCACCTCCACCCCCACTGGCTTCTCTCGGCCGAAGCTCGTGAGGCAGCCCTTTTTCACCGTAACGCTGCCCTAGCCACATACTATAATGCTTCAGCCCGGCCTTTATCACCACTCCACGTCGGTGACCGGGTCTCCGTCCAGAACCAGGGGGGCAACAACCCGACACGGTGGAACAAGACTGGCACTGTAGTGGAGGTGCATCCACACCGCCAGTATACCATCCGGGTGGATGGGTCGGGGCGAGCCACGCTCCGCAACCGCCGCTTCCTACGACAGCTTCGTCTACCGCCCTCCACTCAACCTACACCGCCCGACTCCACCATCGCCTCGTCGGACGCCAATAGGGGGGGGGGGGGGGGGGAGATATAATAATAATGTATACACCACTATTGTCCAACACCATATGGCACCACAGACACTTTAGACTTGCGGGCGCCTCTGGCACCCAGGCATGTGGAGGCAGCAAGTCCTTCAGTTCACACCAGACTCTCACATAACCAACCAGCGTCTCGGCGCTCCTGTACTCAACCCTAGCCAATAAAGGATTGAAGAGTACTGGTGTTATATCTCCATTCATCTTTATTATACTAACCTAAATGGGTCAATATATAGGAGGCGCTACAATATAGGTAGCAAAATTATTATGGTAGTTTTGGGTTCCTATCATCATATGCTTCATTTCTATATACTTTTTATCCCCGGGGAAAAACAAAAAAAATCTTGGGATTTTTCATTTATTTTCTTGGGATTTTTTGTTTTGGTCATTTTTAACCTAACCAAAAACCCTAACCTAACCTAACCTAATAGCCCCCAAATACATTTAGGTTAGGTTAGGTTAGGTTTTTTGGACAATATAAAGATGATGTAATTAAATTCATACATCGATTTTATCGTGGCCTACAGGTTCCTTATACCATGTATTTCATTCCTATATGTGTCTAAATGCGCGTAAAAATTTATTACTGATCCTGAAAAAAAAAATATATCCCCTATATCGCCTACCTCGCAAGAGGCGGGTGGCTTTGTTTACATCCGCCGCGAAGAAGAAGAAGAAGCGTTGGGGAAAATTTGGTTTTTGCCCCCTACTGTTTAAATATATGACAATTTCAATAAATCTTAGGGGGGGGGTGAGGGGGGGGCTTGCCCCCCCCCCCCCTCTACATATTTTGTATCCAACGGCAAACGGTTATGGCCAAATAGTTATTTTTCGCGAGTGAAGGGACGTGTTTTTAGATTGTTGTTTAACCCGTACAGCCCCAGCGACGCGCCTGACGCGTCGGCGATGTATGTAACGCACAGCCCCAGAGACGCGCCTGGCGCGTCACCCTAATTGCGCCGACCGTAACCTCAGGTGTAGCCACTCAAGAGGGCTCAGATTTGTATGGGAACTGTGTACGTATCCCACGCAACTGTGCCGATGGTTGAAAACTCTCAAAGTCCACGTGCGTGCGCGTGAGCGCGCAATAACCTGTTTTTTTGGGATAATTGCCTTCAATTTTTTACACTTGTAAAATACGTTTTCGGGGGCTCTGTAGGACCATTCTTTAAGCTTTTTGAGCGGTTTTTCGTGGTTTTTCCTTCATTCCTAACCCATTCGCTATTGTTTCTGGAATAAAACAATTTTTTGAAAACCGGCCGGGTTCTGGTGAACAAACATTACAAAACTAGCCGGGGCTGGACGGGTTAATGGGTAAATATGCATTTACGCCTATTTTCACACATCAAAACACCCTTACACAACTCTAAACTAGATAAAAACAATCGAAACAATTTTTTAGCAATTTAATTACATTATCTTTAAATTGACCGGTTTTTTGGTTAGGTTAATAAAAAAAACTAAAAAAAAATCCAAGAAAAAACTAAAAAACCCAAGATTTGTTTTTTCCCCGGGGATAAAAAGTATATAGAAATGAAGCATATGATGACAGGAACCCAAAACTACCATTATAATTTTGCTACCTATATTGTAGCGCCTCGTATATATTGACCCCTAAAGGTATTTGGGGGCTAGGCTATTAGGTTAGGTTAGGTTTTTTGGTTAGGTTAATGACCAAAACAAAAACAAAATATCCCAGGAAAAAAAGTAAAAATCCCAAGAATTTTTGTTTGTTTTCCAAGGATAGGCCTAGGCTATAAATGATATAGCCTAGCAATGAAGCATATGATGATAGGAACCCGAAACTGATATGGATGTGGATCACATAATGCTTTCATTAATTTCATTTAGAGGCGTTTGGTGTTGTGCTGAAATTAATAAAAAAGTAAAAAAACAGATTAGGCCTAGGCCTATACATTTGTTCTATCTATCTATCTATTGCCGGACGCCTTACTCCCCTTACGAGGGTGGCCATACACAGAATGCCCCCAAGCGGATCTATTCCCTGTGAGAGGGACAACCCGAGCCAGTTTAGTGAAGGACTTACAGGATTGACCACTCAATTTAGGATCCGTCCAACTCCGAGGCCCTCTTGTGTATCTTGTTAGCTCTATTTTTCTACAGTGGTGTTCGGATAATCCATCCACTAACCTGCCTTACCCTTAGGTAAGCAGTACGGATTTGTATCAGGTTTACTCCCCTAGACAGGTTGCCAACCAAGGCTGACGAGTCCCATCCACCCGGATTTGTATAAGGTTGTCTCCCCTAGATAAGTTGCCGACCAAGGCTAACGAGTCCCATCCATCCCGGGATAAATTTGTTACCTAGGCTATATTGTTGCGTCTCCTACATATCTGTTGTTATCGTATAGCTCAGTACAGCATGCTTGCTCAAAGTTGCTCTGTCCCAGTGGTGCCAGGTATTCGAAGACTCGAAGAGTATAATTCAACTAGGCTATATAATTCAAGCAACCTATCTCTGCAATTTGCACGCTCTGGGTCACGACTCACGACTAGGCTATTACCGTGTTTAGGCCTAGGCCTAGTTCCCATCTAATTTGACTTTTTTTTTTTTTTTTCCCTTTCACCGACACCACACACCCCCAGCCCCCAGGACTTATTGTCATCATCAATTCATCATACAGTAAATAGCCTAGTGCCAGCAAGGGGCAAATTTCAGCCTTCGCCTGACCGTGGGATAATTTCAGATAGGCTAGCCTAAAAAGTACCGGAAGTCAAATTAGACGTAGGCTAACGGAGAGCGAGCGAAAATCACTGCGATAATAATAATTATAATAATGGCTGCTACCAGATCAAGTTGTTTGGGCTAAGTTCTTAATGGCCAAGCCTAGGTCTAGCCTAATTGACAGTTAGGCCTATTGACTAGGCTTAGCCTAGCCTATTTCCTTATTAACTCTAGGATATCATCCACTCTGGTCTCCCCAAAAAGTAGGAGAAATAACAGAAATCGAAGCCACCCAGAGGACATTCACCAGTAAAATCCACGGGTTTCAACACCTTAACTACTGGGAGAGACTCAAGGAGCTGCAGCTGTACTCACTTCAAAGACGTAGGGAGAGATACATCATCATCTACGTCTGGAAGATTTTGGAAAAAAAGGTACCAAATCCAAACATCCAAGAGACTCAACACCAAAGGCGAGGGAGGCTGTGCTATGTGAGGACTACGCCGGGATCAACACAAAAAATCAAATCCCTGATCCATCACAGCTTTACATACAACGGAACCAGACTGTTCAACTGTATACCAGCCCCTCTCAGGAACATGACCGGGGTGTCTCCAGACACCTTCAAGAAACACTTGGACATGTGGCTGGCCAAAATACTGGACCGGCCACCAACACCAGGATACCCCAGCACCAACTCCAACCGACTTCTAGAATGGAGAGTGGAAGAAAGGGAGCTGCCTGGTCGCAGTGGAGCCCCAGCTCAACTGTGTCACTAACGGACGGAATACAACAAAGTGTAACAAAGTGTAAAGTGTAACTCACCAAAGTCATAATACTGCTCGATGGACTTGGCGATCTCCGGGGATGTCCATGTGGTGATAAACTCAAAGTGGGAGTAGACATGTCCAGTGGCTAGGGGTCGTATTAGCAGTTCTTCAGTAAAGGCATTATTGTACTCGCTACATTTAACATTACCACATAGACAAAGAGCCACAAGAACAGCAGTCACATAAAAGCTTTGTGTGACCCTTTTAAGCATTATGGAATAAATTACAGGGGAAAAATTGCCAAATAGGAAACCGGTGACAGAGGGAACGAAACGAGATTATCTATATTATCCAGGATTAGTTAATTTAGCTTCGTTTACGATACTTAAAAAGCGCTAAATTGCTTATATATATAGTTAGACACATAATCTATTGGTTGATACTTCAAAGTGAGCCTCCCTGATTCACATAATTGAATATTTAGCCAATAATTTGACAAGACACCGTTTTGTTTTGATTGGGGGCTGCTTGGTGACGAAGCCGAGGATTTGGTACGGTAGATATATTTGTAATTTGATTAATCAATCAGATAAAGTATTTTACTAATTCCCAGAGTTAACACTGCTGCATTAGGCCTATATGTCCATGTTTTCTACCAGCTGATTACATGTACCGAATATGACAATTCTGTTGGGCGCCAATTTCAAAATTTCGGAAACGCAAAATGCAAAAAAATGGTTTGTATGTTGAGAAGTACAGTATATACAGTATATATACAGTATATATGTATATATACAGTATATATGTATGTATATACTCAGGCACATACCCTATAGCTGGGGGTGGGCGACTCGAGACAGAACCTAAACAGAAACAACAAGATATATATATACTGTATATATTAAAGCGTCGGCTATCGTCCTGACGGTCGGCGGTTCGAACCCCACTGAGAGATTAGAAACATATATATATATATATATATATATTATATATATTATTAGTAATAAAAACAAAAATAAATAAAAAATATAACTCACAGTACAGAAGCTTTCAAGCGGAGGCTAGATGAAATCCTGAAGCACATACCAGATGAGCCTCCTATACCACACGGCCCGACCAACAGACTCGCAGAGGAGCTGGATCAAACTCAATCATTGACCAAATCCAGTACCTCAAGATGGCGAGGATGTGTGGAAGCGGCGGATCACCAGATAGACCGTGGTAATTTCACCTAAACATCTACAAAGTAACAAAGCAACACACACATCTAGGTCGCCCAGGAGAAAACCCTGTGATCCAAGGATCGCAATGGGCCTCCAACACTTCCTCGGTCCCAGACCTCCCCGAGAGGTTCCAGTCTCAGGAGGCAGACACGCAGCGGAACTACACCACAATACCCGCCCACTTTACTTCCAGGCATGGCCCTTCACAACATTCACCGGCTCCCCGGGCCAGGCGCCTGACGGATTATTATCTACCCCCTCTCCCTGTGATTGCATTATCACTCATCTACTCACAAGCGTTCTCCACTCATTTTCATTCACCATGCCCGTTCTTCAGTCATTTCTCCTTCTTCCAACGCTTTAATCACACTATCTCTCCATCTCATCCGAGGCCCTTCTCCCAATCTACCTCCCCTTATTTTTTATTCACACATTCTCCCTGTAAGCCTTTCATCATCCATTCATTCAACATGATCACACCAGTACAGCACCCCTCTCTCCACTCTGGCCGATAAGGGCTCCTGTTGTCCCACTCTCCTAAGTATCTAGCTCTTCATTCCTACATCTGTTTGTAAGCGTCACTCCATACATACTCCTCAAGCAGCTCATCTCCATCACATGCAACCTTCTTCTCTCTTGTGCCTTCAGAGCCTATATCTCAGCCCCATACATCACTGTTGGTACAATTATATAGCCCTTGATGCATTGCACTTTTAGCTTTCATTCAGATTTCTCACCTTCCACATGCTTCCCATTGCTCCGAAAATGTTCCTTCCTTCACACGCTCTCTAACAGTACAGTTTTATTATTAAGTGCATTATTTTAAGACAAGACTTTCAATGAGTAAGGTAAATATTTTAAAATTATTTCGTAAAATTGTCATGTTTTATTATTTAGTGAATAATAATAATAATAATAAGCATGTTACTTATTTCTCATAAGCGCCAATTTTTCCGAAGAATTCACTAGCGCTCGAAAAGAGAAAGAAAAAAGAACAAAAATCAATGCATCAAAAGAAGGCTTATATACAACACACATTTAACAATCACTAGCAGTGGCAAAATAGCCTAAACTCTATAGCCATCCGTCATGACACCTCTCTCAAGATCATAGCTTCTCTCAAAGAGAAAAGTCTTAAGTTGTCTCTTGAAGCATTCAACAGAACTCAGTTGTCTCATGGACAGCGGCAACCTGTTATACAACCTCGGAGACATGTAGGAGAATGACCTCTCAAAGAAAGAAGACTGCTGGAAAGCCCTTGGTTCATCAAGACGAAAAGGGTCATTGTCATGACGCACAACTACACCATGGTGTGCCGGTGGGCGCCTGAGCAGCTCCGCAAGGTACCTAGGCTCACCAAATTTGAGAACCTTAAAAGTCACCAAACACAACTTAAATTCTATTCTTGCTCTCACTGGCAGCCAGTGCAGTTCTATGTGAAGAGATGTAGTAGGAGTTCTAGGTGGAACACCAAAAATTAGTCTTGCGGCCCTGTTAAGAACAGACTGAACTTTCTTCAAAATATAATTTGGAAGACCCACCAACAGGGCATTGCAATAATCAACACGAGAGAAGACCAATGAGTGAACCAACGTCAGGAGGCAACGTCTGGTTATAAACGGCTTCACCAAATAGAGATTTCTGATGTGCAAGTAACAACTTTTAACTATCTGGTTTACATGCTCTTTGAAATCTAATCGGGAGTTCACATATACACCCAGATTTCGAACAGAGTTGGCCGGTCGCAGCTGAGATCCACCCACATTGATGGAGAGGGCACCTACTATATCATCAGCTCTTCTATTTCCTCGGATGATGAGAATATCAGTTTTACCATAATTTAGTTTAAGTTTTCTCGCTCTCATCCACTTCTTGATATCAGACATCAACAATTCCATCTTACTCCGTATATCAACTATATTTGTGATTCTCACATAAATCTGGGTGTCATCTGCATAAAAGTGAAAGGTGACATTATGTGCACGAAGCAGAAGAGACAAACTGCCAATATAAATTATAAATAGGATAGGACCCAAAACTGAGTGCACTGAAGTCTCTCAGCTACGTCTGGAATCGGCCAACCCCAGCTATGGGGTATGTGCCGGAGTATATACATACATACAGAACATACATACAAGTCTTTCAGTAAGGTAAAAAAAAAAAAAAAAATCAATCAAGTCTTTTAAAAACAAATATCTTATTATTAAATGCTTTCTTCTTTTTTGTATTTTATTATTTCATTAGATTTGATACTCATGGCCCGCCAGTCGAAAGAAAAATCTTTTCTTGGTCCCCTATTTATTAAAGGTTGCCAACCCCTGCTCTAAGGCTCAGTCCTTCACAGTAGTAATTATATTAGGTTATAAAGTAAAACTTGCAAAATAAACAAACCAAAACTGGGACGACAGAAGACAAATGCAAAGGGTTGGGTAGGAAGCAGGTCAAAATGGCCACAATCTTAAACAGCCTAGGTTAAGTTAAATTAGAGACTAGAGCAGGTTAGTTTAGGCTAGGTACAGTTAGGGTAGATTAGGTCAAGTCAATATAAAATAAATAAGGTAAGGACTGGTCATTCTGGTTGTGGCCATTTCAGAGTGCAGCCGTTTTGACTTGAAACCGTTAACGAAACCTTGATAGTGGCTAATGGATTGGGTATTCATTTGGATGCATCCTTTTGTAAATTATGGAATATTATTCGATATTTATATCCAGGTTGTCCTATTCTAGAGTTTCTATCTTAGCATATCCTCTTAAATAAGTACCTCATAACCAAAGTTTTTAATTAGAGTGTGCGCTCCCAATCCTAGAGCATAGCGGAGGGTGAAGGCAACACGCCTCACTTTCCGCCATATGTGTGTACCCATAGCCTCATCTTAACCCATCATATAATTCTTGGTTGTTGTTGTTGTTGTTGTTGTTGTTGATGTTGTTGTCGTTCCCTAAGCTGCCTGGCCGAACAGCCACGAGTCACTAAGGAAGGCCATGGCTACGGTCGGTAAAATATAATCATGTAGCAAGGAATCAAAACATCAGTCTATAATCATAAAAAAAACTCAATATTTACAATATTGATTTAAAGAACATGTAAACAAGCGAAGTAACACTTTAATTTCACTTGTAATGTGACGTATGTTCAATGATTACTGTAATCAGCTGCGTTGGGCACAGTAGCATGGTGGCCTTTCGCATTACAGTGTTGACAGTGAGCGTTCTAAGTATATAGTAGTGCTCATAAAACCCTACATACATTTCTCAAGGACCTTTCTATCATTCAATTTCGCATGTGTGTTTATAATGAAAAGAATAAGTAAAGTTCCGAAAGACAAACCAACTTTATTTACATACATTAATCATTCTGGCAACCTTAACACAACGTTGTGCTCTAAACAGATTTTGTATTCATACACCACAAATGCACGTTTAGCAAGATAGCTACCACCATTATCTGAAGATACAGAAATAACAAGAGTACATAGTTTATGCTATCGTCTTTCAATTCTAACACATAGCATTGGTCATTATACAATATCAAATGAAGTCAAGATGACATTCATACTTTTGCACCAATTAATTACACCAAACTCAATATAAGTGCTCAACCACAAATCCGGAATCTTCGATACCAAACAGTTCCCAGTTTTGGTATTTCTTGGTTTTTAGACAAATTTCCCTAATAAATCCTAAAATGTACTGTACAGTACTTAGCAGTATAGTTATACACAATTGTCCCAATTTTGGTTTGCTTAGTTTGCAAGTTTTACATTTTAATTAATATGACCTTGAATTGTAGGCCAATAACTTTTAACCTGACAAGCGCGAAATAGACCTAGGGGCTAGGGTAGTTATTTGTGCATTTCTAGCCTTGGATTCTGACAGAATTAGTTATATTTACAATATAGAGCATTATTTGTTTTCGGTATGCTTTTATTTTACATATATGATGTATATATGAACCTTCAAGAGTGCTAAAATAAGTGGGAAAAGCATTTGGGTGGTGAAAAACGAAGATATTGGCCACCCGGTCATAATCTCAGGCGAGAGAGAGCCACAGCCAACCCTCCTCTCTCGCTGTCTGTGAGGTAACTGAGACGAGCGGGGCGGTGTGGGCCGGTGTCTGGGTGTTACATAACGATCTTTTCTGCAACTCACTTGTGCTACATTATCGCGGGAGAGAAAAATAACCGATAAATGATGATAATAAGAGGAAAAATAGGTGATAATTGAGGAGGGGAGGGAGGGGGGAATAAGGTGGGGAAGGAGGGGAGGGGGGTGGGTGAGATTTACATGGATGAGTACTGGAGGGGAATTATCTCACCTAGAGACAAATTCCTTTGTTTTGATAGGCCCTTTTTTTTTTGGAAGGATTTTTTTATGGTCTTGCTTCCGTGAGGCCTATCGCGTTCCCTATAGGAAGCCTTCCGTGAGGCCTATCGCGCTTGCTGGGTTAAGCAGATAAAATAGACTAACGTATTGATCAATATATAAAGAGTGCAGATACAGTATTGAGTATATGCCTGCAGATGCACTTTAAAGGTGAATTACACAATTATGAAAAAAGTGAGATAAATTATTCAGCAGAACGTTTAACCTAACAAGTGCGCATGGGGGTAATTGAAAACGTCCCCCTGTGCTGACGTATTTGAGGTGTTTCCGTCACTAAAATATTCATTGTACCATTAATAGCATTAATAATTATCCATATGCGCCTATTATGGGTTGATTATAAAGGTATTAACCTGAAACAACAATAAAACGAGTGAAAACAGCGTTTGGATGGTCAAAATCGGAGATATAGCCCGCGAGTTGTATAATGTATGGGTGAGGCAAACTGCTTTCCCGCCAATTTTCCCCAAGGCCACTGAGACACAGTCGATCGATACTCTCTCTCTCTCTCTTGCACTCGCTTGCCATCAGTGATGACAACACCCTGCTTGCAACTCGCTAATGTTAGCACGAAAATATACCTCAGAATAAGGGAATAATAGGGAAAATAGGTGATAACTGAAGGAGAGGAGGAAAGTGGGGAAGGAGGGGAGGTAGAGGACTGAGATTTTGCATGGCCCAGGGGCCAAAAAAAAAAATAAATAAATTTTTTTTTTTTTTTTTCGATGTCAAAAGTTGATTTTTTATTTTACTTACTCTCAAGAGTCTTCCCGCAGTCCGCCGGGGGAACTCTTAAGAGTCTCCCCGCAGCTCCCGGGTTAATACTTTAGTAATACACAATTATCGGGAATATCCATAAATTTGCCCATAACATATAAAATAAATTGAGTCAAGTTAAAGGTAAATTTCTGTTACCTGACAACTATCGGAATCTATGACGTCATCACAATACTGGCAGGCGCAAAATTTGCAAGACAGTCAAGTATCAGATGCCGCCAGATATAAAATGTTTGAATATTTGTTTTCTTTACTGACGTAAATTTACTTTATTATACACAAACCTGAGCATCCTTAATATGTTTTGATGCATACAAAATATACATCTTACTAGGTATGCAGTTTATGTAATTCACCTTTAAGTTACAACACAATTATTTTGTTATTCATTCAGAACTGTGTCCGTGTCGGCATTATCAAGCAATTTAATGGTGACTTCATTTTGTGTAATTAGGCATTGGTAGATAGTAATCATTTGGAATATATTTCATCTGGTTTCTACTTATTTTCATTACATGAGAGGTTCATTTTACTGTAATACTTGCTATTTTATAAAATATATATCAAGCTTTAGGACAAGAGACTGAAACTGCACGTACTGTATGTGTGGAGCACTCGGTGTTAAAATTCTATGTATGTACAGTAAACTTCCGTTAATCCGAAGGGCAGCGGACCGGCCCTCGTTCGGATTATCGGACTTTACCCCTATGAACCTGTGTATGACGAAAACATTGAGGCATTAGGCCACCCAAATGACACAATGGTGCACACACACATATCATATGTTCATGAAATCACTTCAAAAGTTTACCATTGTCATTGTAGCCTATTACCTACTTCAAAACATTCAGATTAATGGTCAAAGGAATCTGCTGATATAAACGTCTTCTTCTTCTTCCGTCTACTAGCGAGTTTGTCTTGCTCTTGAAGATCAGATCAGATGTGGTTCGGGAAGTAATGCCTTAACAACGGCCCTTCCCCGAGAGGTTCTTGTAATTTTCTTTTTGTGATTTTCCTTTTGTGACGTGCTCTGTTATATTATATTGTATTGAAAGCACCCTTGTCTTGTTGTCTTGAAAGCACCCTTGGGACGCTCCGATCACTTAACTATAAATAGTAGCGTATCGGAACGTCCAAAGGTGCATTTTCAAGCTCAAGACTAATACGTCCAAAGGTGCGTTTTCAAGCTCAAGACTGAATGCGCTTGCAGAAAATGCGGTGCAAGCCAGTAGCGCATCGGAGCGTCCCAAGGATGCGTTCAAGAACAAAACAAACTCTCTAGCAGACGATGTGGAAGAAGAAGAAGAAGAAGGTGTTTACGTTTATATCAGTAGCTTCCTTTGACCATTAATCTGAATGTTTTGAAGTAGGTAATAGGCTACAATGACAATGGTAAACTTTTAAAGTGAATTCATGAACATATGATGTGTGTGTGCTCCATTATGTGTCATTTGAGTGGACTAATGCCTCAAAAAGGGGACTTTGGGACTTCTTGAAATTCGGACCATCGGGTAAATTCGGATTTGGCCTCAAATTGAAAAATTCGGACTATTGGGAGATTCGAATCATCGGTCGTCGGATTAACGGACTTTTACTGTATGTATATCAAACTGCATAGATAATTAAGGTATCGATTTCCTCATTTCCGTGTAAAGATTCTCTCTAGAAATGGCTGGCCACCCTCTCTGTTTTTGTTTGTTTGTTCTTCCAACTTTTCTTTTTCATTTTGTCTTTACTTGTTATTTTCGACAACCAATCAATGTTTATGCTCATATTTGCCATTAGTGCCTATTACTCACCTACACCATGAAAGGTCTTTAAAAATTTAACAATATAATAGTGGTCATGCTCAAAATGTGAACATGTGTTTGCATGTATTTACCTAATTGTATTTACCTAATTGTAGTTTACAGGAGTTGAGCTAAGCTCGTGTTGTCCCGTCTCTCAGTCTACTTTTTATCCCATTTTTTCTTGAAAATATGGATGTTCCTTGCCCCTACCACCTCCTCCTCCAGCCCATTCCATTTGTCAATACATCTATAGGGGAAGCTAAACTTCCTGATATCGTTCTTGCAGGTAGGTCTTTTTACTTTGTAGCTGTGGCCTCTAGTTATTCCTGTATCCATAATTAATATATCCTCCCTATCCAGCCTCTCCAGCCCCCGGGCACATTTGTACATCATTATCATGTCTCCCCTCTCTCTCCTCTCTTTCAGACTCGGTAGATTTAATTTGTCTAGCCTCCCTTCATATGGCAGTTCTCTGAGACTTGGAACCAATCTAGTGACTGCTCTCTGGATTCTTTCTAACTTGTGAATATGCTTCTTTAGATGCGGGGACCACACCACTGCTGCATACTCCAATCTTGGTCTAATCATACTCTTCATAATTTTCGCTACCATGGTCTCATCCAACTAGTTCAGAGCAACTTTCATATTCCCGGCCATTGCATACATTCCGCTAAAGAGCTTGTTAATATGTTTCTCTGGCGACAAATTATCTTGTATAATCAACCCTAAATCTTTTTCTTTTTCGGCCTTGCTAATTATATTATCTCCCATCCTGTACTCCCCAATTTGGTCTATTCACACTTCTTCCCATATTTAACACATGGCATTTACTTATATTAAATTTCATTTTCCACTTGGTGCTCCATTCGTATATTTTATCTAAATCCCCTTGCAGCTCCTCACAACTACTTTTATTTGTTATTTGTCTCATAATTTTTACGTCATCTGCAAACATTGACATGTAAGAGTTTATGCCTATCGGCAGGTCATTCACGTACATAAGGAACATGAGAGGTGCCAACACAGATCCCTGCGGCACACCACTCTCAACTTTCCGCCACGATGAGTAAGTTCCTCTAATGTTCGTCCTCATTTCCCTATCCGTTAAATAACTCTCCATCCATTTCAGCAAACTCCCCCTGACACATCCTAGCATCTCAAGCTTAGATAACAATCTCTTATGTGGTACCTTATCGAATGCTTTGGAAAGGTCTAAGTAGACGCAGTCCACCCATCCGCCTTTTTCTTGGAGTACATCTATCACCCTACTGTAATAACATAGCAAACTGGTAACACAAGATGTCCCTTCTCTGAATCCAAATTGCTTTGGGGTTATTATCTTCTTTCTCTCCAACATTTTCATCCATCTCTTCCTAATTAGCTTTTCACAAATCTTGCATACAATACTAGTAAGTGAAACTGGTCTATAGTTTAGAGGGTCCTCAGGGTTTCCATTCTTGTATATCGGAATGATATTAGCTCTTTTCCATTCAACAGGAACCTGTCCTTTATCTAAGGAAGCTTGAATTATGTCCCTCACTGGCTCTACTAATTGTTCTGCACACTCCTTTAAAATCCAGGCAGACACTTCATCTGGTCCCATAGCTTTCCTTACTTCAAGTCCTCTCATCGCAGATAACAGCTCATCTCTAGTTATTTCAATCTTACTAAGACCACTCTCCAGTACTCCCGCCTGTGGTTCGTCAAAACCTTCCTCTCTAGTAAAAACTGACCCCAATTTGTTATTCATTACCTCAATGTGAACTAGAAGGGAGGAGGGAGGAATCCTCCTTCCTCCCTCCTCTACCCAGAGGAGAGTCCCACTCATGCTTATCAAGTCAGACCGACGAAAATATTGCGGCCTATCTATCTATCTATCTATTGCCTGACGCCGTGATCCCCGAAGGGGTGGCCACGGTGATACAGAAATTATTCAAGCGGCAAGATTATTTTTGTTTCTACTCTTAAGCTTAATAATACATTTTGCAATTAAATATCTACCCCGGATTTGTGATTGAGTACCTGCAAAATTATTGAATTGATATTATAAATATTTTTGTTCTTGCTAAAATATCTAGATATTGTATTATCTATTAAGTACATACCCCACGTACTTTGAAAACCAATGGCTAACTATAAAAATCTAATATAACTTTGGTTCAAATTTAATTTGTTGTCTGTTTGAATGAATAATAAAAAAAAATCTAGTTTCAGAAAATAATTACAAAATTGTATTTGGAATGTACCGTATGTCATATATAGAACTGGAACAATGAATGCTGACACTCCAAATAATATAAAAAAATACAGACATTTAATTCTGAATAATACTATATACAATAATAATGTACACCAGAAGATTGTACCCAGCAAATAAACAAATATACAGATATAACAACTATATACTGGACCACAACGCCAGGAGAACAAGAAGAAAACAAAGAAGACACCAGGAGAACAAGAAGAAAACGAAGAAGAGGACACCAGAACAAGAAGAAAACGAAGAAGAGGACACCAGGAGAACAAGAAGAAAACGAAGAAGAGGACACCAGGAGAACAAGAAGAAAACGAAGAAGAGGACACCAGGAGAACAAGAAGAAAACGAAGAAGAGGACACCAGGAGAACAAGAAGAAAACGAAGAAGAGGACACCAGGAGAACAAGAAGAAAACGAAGAAGAGGACACCAGGAGAACAAGAAGAAAATGAAGAAAGGACAAAGACAGATAATAAAATATTAATCTCCAACACTGGCTACCACCCAACCATGGCCCTGTGTACTGTCATTCCCTAGATATTAATTTACACTCACCATCACAATACTTATTTAAGGGGGTGACCTGCTATATTTTCTCTCTTGGTTGTATCCATTCGGCCCCATTCAGCCTACTGTTTTAAGACGTTTATCCCCATCCAAGTGTCGATTTATACCAGGCGAGCGATAGTGAGCCACCATATTTTAGAAAATTAGTTGGACAGCCAGCTAAATTTGTCAATTTTTCAAATAGAAAAATGTCTCAGCAAAGCCGTATTTCTCCATTAAATACTGGCTCGCTATCGCTCGCCAGGAAAATACCAACACCTGGATGGGGATATACTGCATGTCTTAAAACAGTAGGCTGAATGGGACCGAATGGATACAACCAAGAAAGAGAAAAAAATCAGGTCACCCCCCTTAATGACTGTAGCAAACCGAGGCAAATGATCTTTAGGGACTGGAACTAAGTGTGAGAGGAAACATTTGCATCAAGTTGCATTCAATCACTTCCAGGGCAATAATGGAAACATAAATTTAATTTTATATATTAAATAATAATGATTGAGAACAAGGGACTCTGTTTTGGGACTGGATGTGAAAGTCTCTTATATTATCATGTTTTTTCCACCAACTAACTTCATCTCTAAACTCATGAAATCAACAAATACATGTGGCACTCTAAGGACTCGAACCTAGGATACTCACATTACTGTACATTATACTGCAAAATATTTAGGGTGTCATTAATATACCAGTCAAGGACAAACAATTCCCATTTACATTCTTTCTCTCATCAACCAATTACTGTACTGTATCCCAAAGAGAGGATATTTCTATAGGGTTAACTAGCCAATTCGTACGCAGTGTCCAATCAGCATGTGGAATTGATACACAAATATTAATCACAACAAAAGAAGAGTGTTAGATTAAATATATACCGTAGAGCATCAAAGTATTTACCTTAGTCATAATACATTTGGACTCTTGCTTATTCATCCAACACCACTTATCTATTGTGGTTAGTTCGTTATTATAATTTACGCATACTAATTGGGCCAGTGTGTAAGAATTAGCTAGTGTAACTTGTGTAATTTATTATGACAAGTTGATGAATTGACCACTTACGAGTTCAAGCTATAAGGAAGTTGGAGCCGTGAACATTGATATTAAAGAGAAATGCAATAATAATGTGGGTTTCTGATGGATAAGAAGTAAGATCAATTTGGTCTTATATATTTATAAATGTATTATGACCGTATTTAGCTGGTAATTCTGATAAATATTGATGGCTACAGCTCCAACTTTCTTATAGTCCAAAACTCGCAAGTGGTGAATTGGATGGAAAGAAAACACAGGAAGGCTCAACTTTTATATTCCTCTTGTGCTTTTGGGCTGCATGGAACATCTCCCTCAAAGGATAGATTCTGTGAAGTCAAGAGACATTCAGAGGAATAAAGAAGTCGACCTTTTCTTCCTTCCATCCAATTCATTTATTTGAGTATCATAGATTTTCCCTGTTACTGACATAACAAAGTGCTAGTCTCGTGGAAGAAAGTTTTAGGCAATGGCTGGTGAGGCTGCCAGTCAGTAGCCGTCTCAACATAACCAAGCCACTCACTGACGAGGTGTACTCTGCTGGGCCTCCTTCTCAAGCTGCTTACCCAAGTACTCCCTGGTGGTACAGAAAAGATTCACACACATTAGTGCAGTTCACAATCTAACTTTGCTAATACGGATTTGTTGCTAAGTTAATTCAAACTTTTTTTTTTTTCCTATATTCATAAAGACATATCCAAGTTAGCATGAATAGCTCTTTCATTGTGTCAAAATCCTAGGCCATATCAACAACAATATTTCTACTGATACATTAAAATATATCATCAGAAAATATGTGAAAGAGTACTACAACAACATACCAATTATGGACCATGAGCTTCTGTACGGCCAGCAGTGCCTCGTAGCGAACATTGGGGTCTGGGTGAGTGAGGTGCTGCATCACCCACTGCTTACCTCCCAGCTGCTCCAACACTCTGAAATAATGATGGTGCTTTACAGTTCAATAGTATTACCAGTACAGTAGGGTCCCGAATAACGTGTGACCTAAAGCAAGTGTAACACCATGCCGATTTAAGTGCCGGCGCTCCACGACTTAAGGGTCGGGAGCAGGTCTTTGCCTACATCGCCGCGCGACGTGGGTTGGCGCCGACTCAAGAGAGCTGTCGGGAGAGGTCGTCAGGGGTCTCAGGAAAAGTTCGACACGAACAACTCTCATGAGCTGAGTCGGCGGCTAGTACTGTATATTGACGGGACCGGGACGGGGAGGGTAGACGGGTGGTGGCGTCGACCTGTCTGCGTCAGACGCCGCTTATAAGGTAGGTCGCCGTCAGGCAGCGTCATAGGGTGAGGGCATACCGTGAATCCGCGACCTGGCAACATCGCACGGGACATCGTTGATAGAGGGTTTTGGGGGTGTTTTTTTTCAAGCTTGATGGAGGTCTAGGGAGGAAACTAAAATATAAATGAATATATAAATAAATAGAACCCCAAAAATCACCACTGTCCCCTTAATCCGATCCCATCAACGAGTGACTATCTATAAACCCTTTCAATAGTGGTGGCGTCTGTTTTGCCTTAGCTCTGCCATACTTAGACGATTTTATGCAGCTTAAGAACGGTCTGTGGGAGTTAAGAGAGATAAATGAGAGGAATGGAGGTATTGTGATTGCCACTGCCCCTTCGTAAGCATAATACAATAACCTAATAGTTGCCAGACTATAACGAGAAAGACGTCACCGGTACTGAAAGGGTTAACTATAGATGGCCTTGTTTTACCAATTACTCAAAGAACCACTTAATTAAGGGGAGATGGGCGTATTTATTTGCTCATTTATGGATCTTTTTATTATGTTTTTAGTTTCCTCCCTAGACCTCAAGCTTAATACCCCCCCCCCCCCCTTCACACACACACACACGCACACAAACGTCGCCTCCGACGGCCCGGTTTGCCTCGGTCGGGATCAAGAGTGACGGAGTAGGGGTTCAGTGTGACAGGGTGGCTGTCCATCGCCGCCGTAGTATCTATCGGCGCCGCCCTACCTCCTATAGGTGCCGCTCGTCAGGAGCATTGTCGCTAACCAGTTTGCGTGCTACGGCGCATGACGCCGCCCCAGCAGCGTCATTTATCTTCCTTAGGTCTTGCATGGTTGCCGCTCGACCCCATCCAGTTGCCATTAGGCGGCGTGCCCGTCCATAGTGCCCGCCGTGGGCACGATACTCGGCAGTGGTCTCCCCCTTGTATTGCCACTCCTTAAGTCGTGGAGCGTCGGCACTTAAATCGGCACAGTGTGACACTTGCTTTTGAGCACGTTTTGCGAGTAGCACAAGCTACAGAAAATATTCAACTAAATTACCGATTAGCAAGAGCAGGTCTCAAATAATACGAGCTGCAAACCAAAATTAAGGCTATCCAAATAGAAACAGAGTTACATAAGCGACAATCATATAGATCGAGGTGAAACAGAGTTACATGGGCAAAAATCAACTTGCACAGCATATTGAAACTAAGAGGGAAGGCTTTGTCCAGCACTGATGCGACACCCTAGTACGTGTACGGTATAAGGTAGACTGATGTGTCATCATTCTTTATCGGTCGCGTGGACGGGACAGCACTCCCGGTATCCCCCCTCTCTGCATATACAAATATAAACACAAACTCATACTAGCCAAACGTATGTAAGAGACAGACTGATGTTCCTGCATATGTTTGTGTGTGCGGGGAGAGGGCGTACCGGGAGTGATGTAACATCCACGCAATCGATAATGAATGATGATTCCTCATGATATGACATGAATATAGGAAAAGTGAGACAAGTAATAATTTTGATAATAAAAGTTATCAAAATTATTGCACGTCTCACCTTTCCTATAATCATGTCATGTCATGGCGAGTCATCACTTCGTGTTTCCGAACCGGCCTTGGCCTATGTAGTTCGGATATGGGGGGAATTACTGTACTGTATATTATTTAACTTAGGAAGGACCTCTTATAGTCAGAGTTAAAAGAGATAGGCTACCTTAGTAAAGAAAATACTACACGATATATTGTCATAAACTTTTAGTCCTGAGAATACTTATATGACAATGAAGATTGACCAACATACAAATCTAAAACTAAAGTTACTACCACCAACAAACTTTACTCTCTACCACTAATGGCAATGACCAACCTCTTGCCACGAGAATAGTGCCTAGTGTATTCCCCGATGTCATGACAGGCCACAGACAGCACCATATTATCCTTGCTGGTCTCTAACAGGTGTATCAAGATCTTCAACAGCTCGTAATTCTTCTCATTGAGGCGGCCGGCATTCTCACGCCAGAACTTTTCACTCTTGTGCACTGGAGACCACTCCATTCGGCCGGACTTCACTTCGGAGCAGTACTCCTCAAAGGAACTGGAATTGGTAAGGTTATAGGGGTGAGATATTGAATGAATGGTTACACGGGTTTAAATTCCTGACTATTTAAATGAACAGCTGATTGAATGCACAAACAGCAGGCTACAGTGAAACTGTAAACAAATCATGATAGTTGACATGATGCAGTGCTTTCCTATAAATAAGTGCACTAAAGTGACAAGCATGGTTTCCAGTACCTAGATTCAGCCTACTTCGAGCCTCATTTGTGAATTACTGCTTTGCCGACTTCTTATCTGAAAAAATTGAATGCCTAAATAATTTTGAAATAGTTTTTTGTCAAAACAAATTTGGCAGCATGTGGGTAGAATTCTGGCTAATCAGTACCAAAGGGTGAGCCAGTTCCGACTTGCAATGCCCACTCCACAGCCAAAAATTATTCAACCTTATTTGAGCCTTATTTGTGACTCCCTTCTTTGCAGACTTCTTGTGTGAAAACAAATAATTCTAAAATATTCGGAAATCGGTTTTCATCAAATAAAATTTGGCAGCACGTGAGCAAATCTCTCGTCTGACTTGCCATGCCCACTCCACAGCATAAATCATCGGCCAAGATTAAGCTAGATTAAATAATACAGTCCTCCCTCGGGTAGCGCGGGTATATCGTACTGGGACCGCGCCGCGCTACGCAAACACGCGCTACACAAAGCAAAGAACTTATGGGATTAATTCTATTGGTTCTGACGACTTCCCCAAAGTCACCTTTTTGACCATTTACCACCCAATAACCTTACCAAATATGGATCAAACATTAGTAACAGACAACCTAACCCTATTTTACAGATCATATCTATGAAATGATGGGCTGGTTGATTGAGTTCCAACTCTCAACAATGAAGTCAATTCCCATTTTTATGTGGAATTGCTTCCAAAATTGGAACGAGTCTACCGAATCTGACGTCACGGCCGAGATATGGCGAGAGATGCCGAGCCCCCAGCCGACCACAGAGCGTGCTACATAAACAAAACAGTGTTAGATGCTGACTTGGCACACTAGGGGTACCCGCGTTAGACCAAAACCGCACTGTCCAAAGCCGAGCTACCCGAGGGAGGACTGTACAATAATTAAACCTATTGGTATATACTGTATACATATTTGGTTGTCAAACATCATTAAAGATGATATTGATGAATTTCTCCCACTTTAACACACTCTCTCTCACCTACCTGAGATCCTGGATGGAGTTCTGAAGCTTCTCGTTAAGGAATTCGATATCCGCCGTAATGTCCTCATCCTCAAACTTTCTCTGAGCCAGAATCTCCAGCTGTTTTAGCACCTGAGGTATCAAGATCAATGTCAATATACATTACATGTACCATAGCTCATTGTGGTTGTTGTTGCCTTCAGTTATCAAATGTATGTCTGAGAGCCATTAATTTACAGTGATGGCCTGTGATCAGCCTGTGTTATTGATCTTGGTGTTTATAGCCATAATACATTAATACACCAGTCAAATTTGCTTAATAGATTGCATTAAAATTCCACAAAAATACTAAAAAGTGCCCGTGCAAATCCACCTTCTTTATTTTAAGACAAACCAACATACTATCTATCTATCTATCTATCTATAATGCTCAGGCCCAATCCCCATTATGGGGGTAGCCGACTCAAGACAGAGCAAGAACAGGGAAAAACACAAAATAAACATAAAACAATGAATAAACACAGATAAAAACACAAATTCACACACATCTAGGTCACCCAGGAGACGACCCAGAGACCAGGGTCACCAAGGTTGCTCCAGCACTCCCCCGGCCCCCGACCACCCGGAGAGGTTCCGATCTCGGTAGGCAGACATGCAGCGGAGCTAAAGCCACAAGCCCTCCCACCACACTTCCAGGCGCACCCTTCATATTAATCGTCTCCCCGGGCCAGGCACCTGATGGACTATTATCTAGTCCAACTTGCGCCCGACCCCTTACTCCAAATGACCACGTGTTCACTCACCTATTCACAAGCATTCTCCATTCACTCTTGTCCACCACCACTTCTCCTGCCTGATCTATAGTCATTCCTCTATCATCCAAAGCTTTTCTTACACAGTCTCTCCATCTCAATGGGGGTCTTCCTGCCCTTCTATCTCCCCTTGTACCTGACTCACATATTCTCTTTGTAAGCCTTTCATCTCCCATTCGTTCAACATGACCATACCAGCTCAGCACCCTTCTGTCCACTCTGGCTGACAAATGTTCCTGCTGCCCCACTCTCCTACGTATCTCTTCATTTCTCAATCCGTCTCTACGAGTAACTCCACACATACTCCTCAAGCAGCTCATCTCCATCACATCCAGCCCTCTTTTCTCCTTTTTCTTCAGAGCCCATGTCTCAGCCCCATACATCACTGTTGGCACAACAATTCCTTGATACAGTGCACTTTTTACTTCCACTCCGAGATTTCTCGTCTTCCACATACTGTACGTACTTCCCATTGCTCCGAAAACCTTCCTTCCTTCACACACTCTCTGTTTTACCTCCACTTCCATACCTCCACTCCTGCTTATTGTTCCTCCTAGATATTTAAAACAGTACTTGTTCCAATATTTCCCCATCCAGCCTCACATCAGATTCACCCTATGTTCTCCCCTATTACACACCATTACTTTACTTTTTATTGACGTTCACCTTCAGTTTCCTCCTTCCACAAACCACACCAAACTCTTTGACTACCCGCTGCAGTTTCTCATCGGAATCCGCCACCAATGCTGTGTCATCAGCGAACAGCAACTGATTCAACTCCCAATCTCTACCATTCTTCCCTACTAAACCCAATCCTCTTCCAATAGTTCTCCTTTTCACCTCCCTCACCACACCATCCATAAACATATTAAACAGCCATGGTGACATTACACAACCCTGTCGCAAACCTACCTTTACCTCAAACCATTCACTCAACTCACCATTTCCTACTCTCACACATGCTCTGCTCCCTTCATCAAAACTCTTAACTGCTTCTAACAAATTTCCTCCTATTTCATAAATCCTTAACACCTTCCACATTGCTTTACGGTCCACACGATCATACGCTTTTTCCAAGTCCATAAATGCCCAAAATATCTCTTTATGCTTCTCTAAATACTTCTCGCATAACTGTCTTACTGCAAACATCTGATCCACGCACCCTCTTCCCCTCCTAAAACCGCACTGTTCTTCTCCTATTGCAACTTCCGTACACTTTATTATCCTCTCTATCAACACCCTGCCATACAGCTTTCCAACCACTGACAATAAACTAATACCTCTATAACTTGAACACTCCTGCCGATCTCCCTTCCCCTTGTACAACGGCACAATACATGCACTCTTCCAGTCTATTGGTACCATTGACACAGCAAAGCACACATTGAAAAGTCTCACCAACCAATCTATTATCACATCTCCACCCTTCTTTATACACTCCACAGCAATACCATCCAAACCTTCTGCTTTTCCCGCTCTCATTTGTTTCACTTCTTCTTTCACCTCATTTTCCTCAATCCTTTCATTCATTCCCTGCCACCTGGGTGGCCTGGGTAACCTATCTCCATCCACCTCTGCTTCAATCACTGCTTCTCTTCCATCTCTTGTATTTAACAAAGATTCAAAATACTCGGCATATCTTTTCCTCACTTCAACTGGTTCCACTAGTAATTCTCCATTTTCATCTTTCACTGACTCTTCCCTCTTTTGTCCTCCTTTCC
The DNA here is from genome assembly GCA_037953745.1 of Lithodes maja. Lineage (NCBI taxonomy): Eukaryota > Metazoa > Arthropoda > Malacostraca > Decapoda > Lithodidae > Lithodes > Lithodes maja. The sequence continues at coordinate 162,939 of JBAKBP010002608.1, forward strand.
TTACTTTATTTACCTCCTTCCAGAACATCTTCTTTCATTCTTCAAAATTCTCACTCAACCTTTGACCCCACCTTTCGTTTGCATCTTTTTTCGCTTCTCTAATTTTCCGTTTTGCCTCTCTCCTTTTCTCCTTGTACCTCTCCCATACCTCAACACTACCATCCTGTAAAACCCTCTCAAAACACTGTCTCTTCTCCTCAACTGCCTTTCTCACCGTATCATTCCACCACTCGCTTCCCTTCCTGATACCTCTGCCTCCTACTTTCCTTTTTGCCGCATACTACCTCTGCACTTGCTTTCACTCCTTCCTTAAACTGTTGCCATTCAACCTCTACTTCTCTCTCTTCCATCTCTCTCACTTCCATCCACTTTTCATTTAGTCTTTCCTTGTACTCCCTCTTTTTCACTCTTCTCTAACTCAATAACTTTTATTACCTCTCTTACTTCACGCTTGTCTCTTATTCTCCTGTAACTCTTAACTCTTAGCTTTCCCTCCACCAGGTAATGATCTGACATACCCTCCGCCTCACCTCTCATCACATTCACATCCAGCAGTCTACACAATCTTTCCCTTGTCACCAGCACATAATCCATCAATGCCCTCTCTACAATTTCTCCCCTCACAAGTCTATGCCAGGTGTACTTGTGTATACGCCTTTTTTTGAAGAAAGTATTACCTACACTCAATCTACACTCTTCACATACATTTTTCAGTCTTTCTCCACTCTCGTTTTACACCATCCACACCAAAACTACCGATGACTCCCTCAACAGGCCTCATTTCCTACCCTAGCATTTAGGTCCCCTAAAACTATAACATTTTCATTTTCATCAAACCCTTGTAGACAATCTCTCAAATCCTCCCAGAAACCCCTCTACCTCGTCTAACTCTCTTTCACTTCCTGGTCCATACGCACTTACAAAAACCCACCTTTCACCCTTAAACCGCATTCTCACCCACATTAGCCTTGATGACACCTCTTTCCACTCTTTAATAAACTCTCTCAACTCCTCCTTCACAATAATAGCCACTCCTTCTTCCCCCTGACTCCCTCGTCTACTCCAGACTTTCTACCTATCACGTTTCCAAAATCCACTTCTCCCTCTCCTTTCATCTTTGTTTCATTCAGTGCAAGGACATCATACATCCTTCTTTCAAATAACCTTCCAATATCCTCTCGCTTCTCATTCGTACTACATCCACGCACATTAAAAAGCTCCTATTCTTAGGGTCCGGGACCACGAACGCGTTCCCTCGCCCCTATCTCTGTCTTTTTTGGTAGATTTATTTAAGGGGAGAAGGATACCAGGCCCCCCACCACCGGTAAACCGAAAAGCTTGAAGAGGTTCGCAATTGGATGATATATATATTTTGTCTACAAAAAAAAAATTGTAACTCTTGTTATCGGCAGAAGCAATGTGAATAATGGGTCTGTTTTCATTTTTCAGTAAAGCATTCTACTTTATTGGGCGAAAATAGTTTTGTTTTATATATACTTTCCGATCTGTCCAATCTTTGACAATATCCCAATTTATTTCGATAACATAGTTCAAATTCTTCTGTGGGAAAATCCATTTCTCCTTTAGTTTATCTGAGGGCTAGTTCTGAAATAATATCTTTAACATGGGAATGTTCAGCATCCACAAATAAATACAAATTTTAATCCTCAGAAAAAAATGATTACATATTCCATCAAAGCTTTTGTTTAGCTCCATTTGGTTGGCTGATAGTGGTATGGTATTAATAGTTAGAAGGATTACAAATGTTACTACCGAACCCTATGTCGGCGGGTCCTATTTATCCACTAACCCCTCAGATTTTTCATTAGAACAAATTGTAAATATAAAAAATAATAATGATTTATGTTGTACCATTAAACATATTTATGATGACATAATTCAAGAGGATGTCCCCACCCATGACACTGGTCACATTATTGAAATATATAATGACCTGGCAAGAGATAGAATTGATATATCCCAAACCCTATCAAACAATCTTGACATATCCATAGGCAATGAAATAATTAGTAAAATTTTCCTATTTTATGGAAAAGGAGAATTAAACACACCAACCGCATTGAGTTTTATATCTTTACCAGAAGATGTTCCGTGTCGGGCCCATATCAAATTGAATTCAATTATACATAAATTCACCAACATTACCGATTCTCTGCCGAGTGTTGCCAAATCGGTAGAACGAGTGGATAGTATCAATCTACCATTAAAAACATAAACGCCAGAAGAATAGACGAGGTGTTTATGAAACGGACAATTCTTAAAATAGATTCTAAAGTGTTAGCATCGAAATTGGATAATATTAACGATTTAAATTTCAAACTGAAAACTAATCAAATAAAGCTCTCTGAATATCTGCAGACATTAGGGGGTAGCTTCGATATAAGACACGTGGATGGAATTGACACCTTTCATCGAAATAAGGCCTCCAGGCTGTTTCCTGAAGCTAATGATTTTGAGGTAAAAAAACTGACAGATAAAGTCATGAATAAAACTAACCCCCGGGATGTGTTAACGGCCGATGCATTAAATAACAGTAAAAATTATCCCACCGACACTCCTTCCATAAATAAGGTACTTGCCTCGAATAAATCCATAAAGGATATCGAGAAGGCAATCGTTAAGAAAATTAATAGGAAAACAACTTTAAAAAAAATAAGCACAAAATTCTTCAAATACACTATTGTGGGCGGCCTCGCTGTAGGTTTTTTTAAGATAATTTTACAGCCTTGGCTATTGGATTCGGCAGGATGTCATATAAAGTACTGTGATGACTCCATGGTGACCAAAAGACGCAGTCGTAAAATATTGAAATATTCGTGTGCCAATAAACAAACTTCCTCATTTGCTCAGGTTTCACTACACCCATTGCACAATGAAATTGTGGAATGGGAAAAACATCGTGACGAGGGAGACTATATAATAGACTATAATGGTCAGAATACTGAGACACTGGGTTTCACCCATTGTTCAGTCATGGATGTAAATACGTACGGTCCTTGTGGTGGATGGGGCACTACATAACCCGGATTCCCATTAACCACCCGATTTAATATGGAGAATATAGAAGAAAGAACCAGTATTTCCTGCGACGATGCCCCAAACATCTTTGAAGCAGTTACCGATATCGCTTTATCTGCTGGTGTAGATATATTAGACGTGGGATTTGATGTGGCCGGTAACACGATAAAAATATATTTTTTCCATGTGTAGTAATTTTATTAATGTTGGCCATATGCGTATTCACCCCTACAATCCTCAACAAGTTTCTCCCAATGGGTCACCGAAAACCTACCCCTATCACTACGGCCTCACCCAGTGGCCGAATTCCAGATACTGGTCACGTAGCTGCCGGCTCTTCACATGCAATCTCCTAATCCCCGCCATGTGCGCTCGCTCGACCCTCCACCTCAAAGATTTTTCAATTCCATCTATACGTTTTATACATTTGTAATTCTCGTGTGTATTATGTTTGCATTAGTATGATATATGCGGTACTATCGCCAAAGGTAACAGCGACGCCGAATAATTGTTCAGTATCCACATTCGGAGGTTTAGTGAAAAAGCACGCGCTACAGTGTTTCACCATAAAGTTTGTGATAATGGTATGATTTATTTTCTTATTTGGCAAGTATGTCTCTACCAGACTGGCTTGGGTGTACATTTGACGGGCATACATTTCTAATTGAGCATATTCATCGCATTCGGTCGGGGATCCAAGAAATAGGTTCACCAGCTTCACCCCCCGCCTATACATGGTCCCAATAATATTCTCGGGGGTAATAGAGTTACCAAACGATCGGAGAAGGTGCTCGCTTTCTATATTGCCCTCCTTAGAATCGTAATTGGTTATCCCCATTTGTCACATTGACAATAATGATGGGTATGGCGGCGACTCGCTTTTTTTTTTTTTTTTTTTTCTATGTGATTGAGAGAGGCAAAAGGCATAACTGCCTATAGCGAGTGCCTCCCCCATAGTTGAAAGAGTGACAGGGCCAAAATCAAGGGACGTTCGAGCCAAAATGCCTGGACACACGGAGTTTGAAGCAATTTAAGTCATAGGAAGAGGGAAAGACTGATTCTGGGAGAGAGTTCCAGAGCTCAGCTGTTGAGTAGAAAAAAGTTTGAGAGTAACGTTTCACTCTTGGGTTGGAGAGTTGCACAGAGTAGGGGTGGGATTGAGTTGCAAGACGGGTACCACGTGCCCTACGTAAAGGAGGTGGTATGCACTGGGATAGCTCTGAGGAACACTGATTATTATAGTAGCGATAGAATAGCGAGAGAGATGCATCATTGCGGCGGAGAGAGAGAGATTGCAGAGAGTTGGTGAGTGGACGGGAGTTAATGATACGAAAGGCCTTCCTTTCAACTTTGTCTAGGAGAGCGGTGTGAGAGGAACCTCCCCACACATGTGAACAATACTCAATACAAGGGCGCACTATGCCCCTGTACAGAGCAAGAAGCTGTGCAGGGGAAAAGAATCCCCTAAGGCGGTTGAGCACACCCAGCTTCTGGGAGGCTGCCTTAGCAAGACTGGTAATATGGTCCTTCCAAATGAGAGCAGAAGAAAAAGAGACACCAAGAATATTGAGAGAAGATGAAGGGTTGATTTTAGTATTGTTGAAGAATAAGGGATAGTCCGCTGGGAGATCCTGACGGGTAGATAGATGGAGAAATTGGGTTTTGGAAGCATTAAAGTTAACAAGGTTTTCTCTGCCCCAATTGGAAATAGTATTTAGATCAGAATTTAGATCAGCTTATCGAGATATTGCAGAATATAACATAGCGAGGTAAGGAAGGCCGTCTCGGGATATCTTTCGCCCCCGACACATTCAATATCGGCCAGTATCTCATCCAGCCACTTACTCATCTCAACCTTGGACTTATTATGGGGGGATAAATCTATCGCCTTCATCGTATAGGGAGATCTCTTGTCGTGATCTCCATATATTACAAATATGATGCGAATACCCCCATAATAATGATGAAAACTGTATACAATGTCTCTGAGCGATATCTTGATATGGGGCCAAAAATCGGCCATGGATCCTGTCACATCCAGCGTATATTAGACAATTAGATTTGGGGTGGCGGCAGCGTAGTGATTCGCCACTAGGTTATCCAGTACGATCTTTGGTTGACGCGGACCGCCACCGGTGGAGAGCTTCCCCCCCATCTGACAAATACACAGTTACAAGTTAATATAAATTTAAATTTAATATAGAAATAATTTATTGAATATGAATCACAACCAACTATATTTAGCCCAATTATGTGATTGTGTTGTGTCTAAATTGGGCCATATTAGACAGAGAGATTACAAAAATGAACATTTAATGTTGATTAATAAATGTTGTTATTACGATCGTAATCTATTATCTCCAACTACCGCAAAAATATCGACAGAAAGATACAATAATTTAAAATGAATTAATATGACAATTGCCAAGTTCTATCAAGGTCACTTAGACAATGAATACAATTGTCTTTACTTCAATCTAATGATTAAAACTCTTTATGCCACATATAAATATACGCCTTTAAATAGTGAAAAAAAAAAAAAGAGATTTTGGAAATACTCTATATCGTGGGATTTTACAATAGGTCAGACATTTTTAAGGAGACCAAGAGTGAAATGATATTCAAAAATGGTAAAAAAAAATATAAAAATAACGAAGAATAGCTCGCATGAAATCCATACTGGACAACTCGACAGAAAATGGATAATATTAGCTTGTGACAAAGATAGAACGTTAGACCGATGGTATGACAAAATCCCCATTTTGGATATGGGGGAATTTATAAACCTTAAGAAAGATCCATCAACTTGTGAGATACTTAACATTGATGATAGATGCAACCCGTACACAAATAAATGTTGTATTCATTTGGCTTGTCTAAGTCAGAATGATTACCGTCCAGTACTTCAAGATGGTGAAAAGTTGGCCATGTGTAATTTTTTTTTCCCGGGGGTCCCACGTTTAATTCAATTCTATATTGACCTAGACAAATGGCAAGGATACGTTACAGACCAAATAAATCCTGCGCCATATCCAAATCCAGAGTTATTAAAATCGGCGCCGACAATTATTATCCGTGGGTTACACAGAGAGATGATTGAAAGATTTGAAACCGAATCGGCAAACTTGATGAGTGAAAAAAAAAAAACAATATGAATTGACCTTCTCCAAAAATATCTAGGACTGGGCTTTCATTCAATAGATCAAACCTTAGTCATTGATAATTATATTCTAAATACATTCTTCCCCGTTACGTGTCTTGATTTAGAAGCTTACATTAATGATTTCTATGACAAATTAAATTTTGATTTACTCATAGATTATAATTTAAATGAAAATAAAAACAACCCGAAGCCCCCTCATAATATGATAAATCTGGATATTATTTCTTATTGTTATTTTAGAGCCTGATACGGGACCAATTCAACCGATTAGCTTTGTTTATTTAAAAACATGTTATTGCCCAAACACAAAGGGGTATTTATGTTTTTGTTTAAGACTCCGATGAAAATAATATTAGAAAGCCGTCGTAGATTGTACGAGGAAATAATAAAGGTCTTTAATGAAGAAATCTTTGTACACTCGTATCAGTTTCAAAATGTGGATGAATTTAAAAGGCTAATTACTATCTTGGCCTACACCTCACCTTTTTATTATTTGTTGCCAATGAGTGAATCGTATAATGCGTTGGATTATAATCTAGTGGCGATAAGTTTTCAGTACCTTTTGGCTAAAGCGCATGCGCTATTGGACTATACCATAAATCTACCCGAGGATAGACTATTGAGTGTGTTTACCTATGTGTACTTATCCCTTCGAAAACTAGTATCCGTAGCTCTTTCGATAATAGGTGATACTGATCATACTCTTCACATTACGGGTAGATATCATGCCGATTATGCAGTCTTCTTAGTTAATCATATACACTCCTCCCATTTCAATATGTTGGCCCAACTAGCGAAAACATATATACTTAACTCTCCCAGACATATATGACGCGATCGCGTCATATGGCAGAGTGAACCAAAAACACATATGACGCGATCGCGTCATATGGACTTATTATATTGCTAGAAAATAAGTTTATGACGCAATTGAGCCGGTTTTTTGGCTGGTAAGTCCGATAAGTTAGATGTACATGTGGAAAAATCTAGCAACCCCCTAGCGTCCCTGTGAGGGCCCCGCGGTGGTAGAGAGAGTCAGTTTCTTCCCATCAGCCAGCTTAGTAGGTGGGTGTGTGTGGCCCTTTAAACCAAGGGGCCTCCATTTTGCCCAGCCTGGCTGATATTACCGCCCTAATATAACCCAAACGAAGTGCTATATCGTTGGGTTATCGATGGATTATTGTATTATTCTTATTTAGGGTATAAAAACCATGTTAGTGAAGTGTTTTGCTAGTCTGGTGTACGTGACCAAGGTGGGCTCCACGAGGGGCCATGGTTTCGCTTGTTTGTGGATCACTTTCATACCATATTGAGTCAATTATATTGCTATTTATCACTTGAAGTAGTGTATTTTACTTGTATAAGTGTTTATAGTGAAAACACTTTTATTACTGGTCGAGCATTCTCTGGTGTAGGCTACGTGACCAAGGTGGTGGAGCCCACGAGGGGCCATGCTTTTTGCCGAACGTTTTGCTTGTTTGTGGAACACTTTCATATAAATATCAGTCAATTATATTGCTATTTATCCGTTCAAGTAGTGTATCTTACCTTGTATTAGTGTTTCTTAGTGAAAAAACTTTCATTACTGGTCGAGCATATGTCGCCATGCTCCCTCAGCCCTGTGCATTTTTGCTCGATAATTTAGTGGTGGAAAGTGCTTGCATTTTTGCTCGATAATTTATTGGTGGAAAGTGCTTGGGAGGTAAGTTTTTTATGGTTAAAAAGCACTCTACATATACGGCTTGGTGGCCACGAGGGAATCTCAGCAGTGTGAGTAAGTACAGTCAACATTTTTGGTGGTGGTGGTGGTGGTGGTGGTGGAGATGGTGGTGGTGGTGGTGGAGATGGTGGTGGTGGAGATGGTGGTGGTGGTGGTGGAGATGGTGGTGGTGGTGGTGGTGGTGGTGGTGGTGGTGGTGGTGGTGGTGGTGGAGATGGTGGTGGTGGTGGTGGAGATGGTGGTGATGGTGGTGGTGATGGTCGGGGTGGTGGTGGTGATGGTCGGGGTGGTGGTGGTGGTGGAGATGGTGGTGGTGGTGGTGGAGATGGTGGTGGTGGAGATGGTGGTGGTGGTGGTGGTGGTGGTGGTGGAGATGGTGGTGGTGGTGGTGGAGATGGTGGTGGTGGTGGTGGAGATGGTGGTGGTGGTGGTGGAGATGGTGGTGGTGGTGATGGTCGGGGTGGTGGTGGTGATGGTCGGGGTGGTGGTGGTGGTGGAGATGGTGGTGGTGGTGGTGGAAATGGTGGTGGTGGTGGTGGAGATGGTGGTGGAGATGGTGGAGATGGTGGTGGTGGTGGTGGAGATGGTGGTGGTGGTGGTGGAGATGGTGGTGGTGGTGGTGGTGATGGTGGTGGTGGTGGTGGTGATGGTCGGGGTGGTGGTGGTGGTGGAGATGGTGGTGGTGGTGGAGATGGTGGTGGTGGTGGTGGAGATGGTGGTGGTGGTGGTGGAGATGGTGGTGGTGGTGGTGGAGATGGTGGTGGTGGTGGTGGAGATGGTGGTGGTGGAGATGGTGGTGGTGGTGGTGGAGATGGTGGTGGAGATGGTGGTGGTGGTGGTGGAGATGGTGGTGGTGGTGGTGGAGATGGTGGTATTTATATTTGTATTTCATTTATACTTTTGCTTTATTATATTATAATTTATTATTATTATTATTATTATTATTATTATTATTATTTATTATTTATTATTATTTATTATTATACCCAACATAAATGTCCCCCACCACAAACTCTTATTATATATAATTATATATATATATATATATATATATATATATATATATATATATATATATATATATATATATATATATATAATTATTATATATATAATTATATAATTATAATCTATAATCTATATATATAATATAATTCGTGTTTATGTATTTATCTATGTTATGCCCCCTCCTCCTCCCTCCCCCCCCCCATTATACCTCCCTCCCCTCCCTCCCTCCCCCCCCCATTATACCTCCCCCCCCCTACCCTCCCCTCCCTCCCCCTCCCCTTCCCCCTCCCCCCATATATATATATTGTTACGACCGGGCACTCGGGTACACTAGGGCTCTTACACAGGACTCGAGTATGGCTCGCTGCCACAACGGAAACACACGATCCCAACCCCAGAGTACTGCCAGCCGAACAAAAAACACCAATACCCTCCAGAGTTCTATCTGCTATAACGGGGTATACAAGAACTCGGTACTAGCGTTTCACAACAGACTAATAAAAAGACGGGAGTTATCTAGTCTGGTCAACAATCAAACAAAGAAGTAAATACAACAACACCAAAGAATAGTGTTGGCCGAAGCCGAAGTAATCCACCCTTGAACTAAG
>JBAKBP010002609.1:0-7500 GCA_037953745.1 Lithodes maja
GTGAAGTACTTACTACAGTTCATATTGTCCATGCCTTTGATGATTTTGAACACTTGAATTAAGTCACCTCTTAATCTGCGCTGGGTTAAAGGAAATAGATTTAATTCTCTAAGATGCTCTTCGTATGGTTTGTTCTTTAGGCTAGGTATAATTTTGGTAACTCTACGTTGAACTCGTTCTAGCTTGTTTATATCTTTTTGGTAATAAGGGCACCAGGATTGAACGCAGTATTCCAGAAGAGGGCGGACTAAGGAATTGTAAAGGGTTAGGATAACTTCTTTGGATTTATGCTCAAATGACCTGCCTATAAAGCCAATTATTTTGTTTGCTTTCTTAACAACTTCTGAACATTGTTGACTCGGTTTTAGGTTACTCGATATTGTTACTCCCAGATCGGTTTCTCTGTTTACATTCTTAAGCTGAGTGCCATTCATCGAATAGTTTGCTTTCTCATTTAGGTATCCGATATGTAGTACTTTACATTTACCCGCATTGAAACTCATTTGCCAAATTTGGGCCCAACATGACAATTTATCTAGATTGTGTTGCATATCGTCAACTTGTTCTTTTGAGAGTACGCTATTTGCAATTTTTGTATCGTCAGCAAATTTTGAGATTGTACAGGTGAGACCCTCATCTATGTCGTTGATGTAAATTAGAAAGAGAATTGGTCCTAGTACCGATCCCTGGGGTACCCCGCTACTTACATTGGTCCATTTAGATGCCTTACCGTTTATGACTACTCTTTGCTTTCTGTCGCTGAGCCAATTTTCTATCCATTTCAACACACCGTCTTGTATTCCATGCGCTTTTAGTTTTAGCAGTAAACGTTTGTGGGGAACTTTGTCAAAGGCCTTTTGAAAATCAATGTATATAATATCTACAGCTTTACTCTCATCGTAGAGGTTAAGGATATCGTGGAAGAAGTCTAAGAGGTTTGTTAAACAGGAACGTTTTTTACGAAAGCCGTGTTGAGTATCTTTAAGTAAGTTATTTGCCTCTAAGTGATTTACGAGTCTGTCTCTTATGACCGTTTCTAACATTTTACATACAATTGAGGTTAAGCTAATTGGACGATAGTTACTGGGTAGGGATTTGCTGCCTTTTTTGAATATCGGTGTTACGTTGGCTAGCTTCCACTGATCAGTACGTAGAACCCGTCTTCCAACACAATCACACCCTCCTCTTTGCAACTCTCCAACCCAAGAGTGAAATGATATTCCCAATCTTTCCCCTATTCAACACCTGAACTCTGGAACGCTCTACCCTAAATCCATTTTCCCCTCATCCTATGACAAATTACTTTAAACTCCGTGTGTCCAGGAATTTTGGCTCGAACATTCCTTGATTTTGGCCTCGTCACTCTTTCAACTATGGGGAAGGCACTCGTCACAGGCAGTTCTGCCTTTTGTCTCACTAACTCACATAGCAAAATTATCTACTAACTATAAAATGACCATGCTTTTATTTCAGTCTCGCTCTACAGGTTTTGTGTGAGTCAATTATTTAGTAAGATTAAGATTACCCTCTTTATTGGTTAATAAGGATGTATAATATCTAGAGTTACCAATAATGCTATTGTAAAGTCGGTTTGTAACTAAATATATTAAGAAATCAATGGACCTTATATTAGTGATTGGCAATATTTGTCAAGATTGTATTATTGGTAACCTAAAGATATATTGAATTGAGATATTTTATGTTACGTGCAATAGTTTGAAAGCCCCATAAATTATATATATGAGTATATATTCCATACCAAGTGTGATTTTATATTCCATACCAAGTGTGATTTTATATTCCATACCAAGTGTGATTTTTCCTACAACAATTCTGACAACAATAAACACGGAAATGATGCAACTCCTCCTTTTTCAATCAGCTTTTAGATACTGACCTTGATGTTAAGCTTTATGTTATTCACAATTTACTGTTAAATAGTATACGAAATCACAGGTCATATATTCACATAAATGAAAATTCTCCGTTTTTTGAGAACGGGTTTAAATTATTAATGAGGACTGATAATTCGTTGCTCCTGTTTATCTGTTTCGCCTTTAATCTCTTCCTGTGTTCTGTAATCTGCTAACAGTTAATTCATCAAGCTTTATGTATCTCTCCTGGTTCATCTTTCTCTAGATTGTTAGTAGCTATATCTCAAACAATCGAAGTCTACTTTTGCCTATGTCATGATATTATGAATTTCTCTAACTACCTTAAACACATTTATATATCATAAAGCAGCACAAGGCATTATTTTCGTTTTACTAGTTGTATATACTGTACTATGCATCTTTGCTCACCATAATTATTACAATCCTATTCAGCATTTTCATTGTAATGTATTCCCAACCCTTTTTTAATACGTGTAAGCTTTTTCACTTTAATTTCACGATCATTATTGTATGTTCCTTAGTTTTGGAATGCTATTTATCTATAACATCGGTAGTGGCTTTCTCAATTACTCCTCCAACTACAAGACGTCCCGCCAAAAAATAATGAACTTATCTACTATATGCCATAATAAGTGAAGAAGCGTATCCTCATATCTCTGAGACACTAACCAACTGTATCAGCTTAGAACCCGTAGCAAGGAATGGCCCTAACACTATCTCATTTAACGCTTTCACTTCTACTGATGTCGTCAAAACGTAACAAAAAACACCTGGTATACCGGAAAGATTCTGCATAATCGTGTTTTCATTTGATATTAATTAAGCTTACACCACCCTTGCGTCATTATTGTTGAGCATATCTACCAAGAGGTTTGACTAATAAATATAACTTAGTTTTTAATGTGGGGATATTATTTTATAACATGGTCTTTTGCGTCTCTATACCGAAACTTTGAGGATTGTATTGACACATTATATATAACTGGTTTCTTCTTTTCTTGAACAGATGTATTGCTATGTAAATATATATTAGCCATCCTTTGTTCATTAATTTATTCATTTATAATATTATATTGTTTACATTTTTATGGACGTATATAATGAAAAACGATTATATACCCGTGGCAATGCCAACACTGATAACACCTCCGGTACACTTGGAAAACACTTTAATTGGCGTGTTATTGATACCGTATTATATACACCATATATGCATTCATACTTTCGTTACTACTATGACCTATACACTCCCCATTATGCTGAAACACTAACTATAATATTTGAAGTTTGACTGACTCATCAACTGACAAATATTAACAATTTATATATTTCCCCTTGTTAGATAACCAACAGGTTGTTCAGTTGTATCAAACGCTCCCATGTTTGAACAATACCACATTCCCGATATCACAACTCAGTAGGCGCTCTAAGCAGAGAACACAAATAAAGTAGTACTACATTAGAGATTTAAGATATCATATATATGAATGCCTATATGTCACATATATATTGTATATGCAGAGAGAGAGAGAGAGAGAGAGACAGAGAGAGAGAGAGAGAGAGAGAGAACGAGAGAGAGAGCAATAGCAGCTTAGCAGCCTGTAGCACGTTTATTATGCTACACACACCTAACGACTCCAATATTTCGCATTCATGATCCCATATAATGATCAAAACACAAAATTAATTATTCTTTCACAGTAAAGTATTTGGCCAACCACTTCCTTCCACCCCCACCTGCTACCACCTCGCCGCTAGTTCCCCCTCTCACTCCAGTACCCTCCTTCCCCCTCGCTCGCCTCCCTCCTTCCACCCCATACCTTCACCTCCAACACCCACACCATCACTGTTACCAGATAATTTATGGGCATTAATTGTGCTGCCCTCTATTGAGGTCTTGGACAGACCAAGGCTGTATCTGTTTCATCTGTCCACAACTGTACCTCTCAATTCTCTTCCTGACTTCTCCCCTAATTCCCACGCTTGGTAACACTGATGACAACGCCCTGCTTGCAACTCGCTAATGTTAGCACGAAAATAGACCACAGAACAAGGGAATAACAGGGAAAATAGGTGATAATTGAAGGAGGGGGGGAAGTGGGGAAGGAGGGGATGTGGAGGAGTGATATTTGGCATGGCCCAGGGGCGAAAAAAAAGAAAAAGAAAGGGGTAAAGTTTTTTTTGGGTGTTTTAAATGGATTTTTGGGCCCAGGATCTTAAGAGTCTTCCCGCAGTCGCCCGGGGAAACTCTTAAGAGTGTTCCCGCAGCTCCTGGGTTAAGCTGCACAAAACCGTCTAAATCTAGCTAGAATAAGATAAAAAGGATGTCACCGGTACAGAAGGGGTTAACAACGTCATGGTGTTAATAGAGAATTTGAATGTTGGTGATGAATTCAGTAACAGCGACCATCGTACGATAACTTTCACTTTAAACTTTACTAGTAACGAACCAAATAGTAGCATCGAAAAAGTCCCTAATTTCAAGAAAGCAAACTTTCATAAACTTAGAGCTATGTTTAAAGAAACTGACTGGAGCTTTTTAGTTAACAATAACGACATAAATACATCTTGGAAGTTATTCGAAACCACTTACCTAAAAGCAGTGCAAGACTGCATACCATCGAAAATACGGCGTCTAGGCCATAATAATAAGCCCAAATGGTGGAATAAAGATATTTCAAACTGCCTGCTTGCTAAAAAATTTGCTAATGATAGATTAAAATCCTCACAAAATGACGAAGAACGGGTGAAATTTGTAGAGCTACGACGCAAAGCCAAAAAGTTAATTAAGCAAAGTAAAAAGACCCTAGAGTTACATATTGCGAATCAAAGTAAAACAAACCCGAAAGAATTCTATAGTTATATCAGAAAGAAAAAAGTAGTTACTTCAACTGTTGGACCGTTAGTCGATGAAAATGGAGAATACACCAAAGACGAAGTACAAATGAGTAATGCCCTCAATACCTTCTTTGCATCAGTTTTTACAACAGAAGACCTCAGTGATATCCCTACACCATCGCCGATTCAGATTGATAATTCAGATGTTCTAAGCAATATCACCGTTACAGAGAGAGAAGTATTTAATTGTTTAGATAAACTCAAGGTAAATAAAATGCCTGGACCTGATACAATCTCGCCTAGAGTTCTAAAGGAAGCTAAGGATGAGCTCTCCAAACCACTGACATTACTATTCAATAAATCCTTGCAGTCTGGAACTATGCCTGATCAGTGGAAGATAGCCAACGTAACACCGATATTCAAAAAAGGCAGCAAATCCCTACCCAGTAACTATCGTCCAATTAGCTTAACCTCAGTTGTATGTAAAATGCTAGAAACGGTCATAAGAGACAGACTCGTAAATCACTTAGAGGAAAATAACATACTTAAAGATACTCAACACGGCTTTCGTAAAAAACGTTCCTGTTTAACAAACCTCTTAGACTTCTTCCACGATATCCTCAACCTCTACGATGAGAGTAAATCTGTAGATATTATATACCTTGATTTTCAAAAGGCCTTTGACAAAGTTCCCCACAAACGTTTACTGCTAAAACTAAAAGCGCATGGAATACAAGACGGTGTGTTGAAATGGATAGAAAATTGGCTCAGCAACAGAAAGCAAAGAGTAGTCATAAACGGTAAGGCATCTAAATGAACCAATGTAAGTAGCGGGGTACCCCAGGGATCGGTACTAGGACCAATTCTCTTTCTAATTTACATCAACGACATAGATGAGGGTCTCACCTGTACAATCTCAAAAATTTGCTGACGATACAAAAATTGCAAATAGCGTACTCTCAAAAGATCAAGTTGACGATATGCAACACAATCTAGATAAATTGTCACATTGGGCCCAAATTTGGCAAATGAGTTTCAATGCGGATAAATGTAAAGTACTACATATCGGATTCCTAAATGAGAAAGCAAACTATTCAATGAATGGCACTCAGCTTAAGAATGTAAACAGAGAAACCGATCTGGGAGTAACAATATCGAGTAACCTAAAACCGAGTCAACAATGTTCAGAAGTTGTTAAGAAGGCAAACAAAATAATTGGCTTTATAGGCAGATAATTTGAGCATAAATCCAAAGACGTAATCCTAACCTTTTAAAATTCCTTAGTCCGCCCTCTTCTGGAATACTGCGTTCAATGCTGGTGCCCTTATTACCAAAAAGACATAAACAAGCTAGAACGAGTTCAACGTAGAGTTACCAAAATGATACCTAGCATAAAGAACAAACCATACGAAGAGCGTCTTCGATAATTAAATCTATTTCCTTTAACCCAGCGCAGATTAAGAGGTGACTTAATTCAAGTGTTCAAAATCATCAAAGGCATGGACAATATGAACTGTAGTAAGTACTTCACTATCGACCAATCTAATTACACGCGGGGAAACGGTTGCAAAATTATTGGTAAATCTTTTAACTCACACGAATCTAAGAATTTCTTCTTCAATCGAGTTGTCAACTTGTGGAATGGGCTTCCCCGAGACGTTATAGACTGCAGCACCGTTGATTCATTTAAATTCTGCCTAGACAAATATCTCGCATCAAACCCGCGACTGACTGCGTTTGTAAATGAATAACTTTATTTTATCCTCCCCTCAGTTACTAACCCATATGCTACTAACTTCCTAGTCCTGCCACGTTAGTGGCAGGGCAGTAGTTCCCTATCCAATGTTCCCTTACCCACTCTAAACCACTGTTTGGACACTTGATCCTCAGTGTTTTGGAGGACAAGCAGCCTAGAAGGGTCACTAGATCTGTTGTTGCTTGATTTCCTTTGTACTCCTTTGTGTTGAAGGGGTTAACACAAAAACAAAAATATATATAGAAGACCCTAAATTATTATAGAAGAGCTAAAACGAAAATATTGACAGGAAAAATGACCCGGGGTACGTGGTTAAGGGGTAGCTTGTTTTTTGGTCTATTTATTTGTTTATTTTTTAATTTCTCGCCCGACCTCCCATCAAGCTTAAAATATCACCCCCTAGACTCCCTTTCAAGATAAATTTGTAATGTTTCGGTAGAAAAATGTCCCGGCCGAAGGCCAATTCCCCATGAATTACAGGCTCGCGATACAGGCTCGCTATCGCAGTCTTAACATCGTTCGCTATCGCAGTCTATAACATCGTTCGCTATCGCAGTCATAACATCGTTCGCTATCGCAGTCTTAACATTGTTCGCTATCGCAGTCTTAACATTGACAAAGAAATGGGTCGAAAATTGCCAAACTAATGAGCCGACGAACTCAATTAATTCTGAAAACTAATGAAGCTAAACATGAGGAAGAAGAAGGGAGGGGGGGGGGGGGGGGTGGCAGAAGAACGACCCATCTCCCCTTAAAAGAAGCCACACAATATTGGAGACCCGAATGTGTTATAGAAGAGTCAGCCCGAAAATTACTGACCGGAGAAATGACTCGGGGCGACGTGGTTAATTTAAGAGGGGGAGGACTGCTTTTTCTTCCTCATGTTTAGTCCCATTAGCTTTGAGATTTTGAGACGTTCGTTCCATTAGTTTGGCGACTTTAAGACCTTTCGCCCCATTTCTTTATCAATATAAAGACCTTTTGTGCCATTTAGGTCTTGATTTTTCCTGG
>JBAKBP010002609.1:12500-115000 GCA_037953745.1 Lithodes maja
CAAAAAACTAATAACAAACATGCTTTTACTCTCTCATGTAAAATACTATGCCCCATATGAAATTCTAAGTTTCCCAATGTTTACAATATTGAAACATTTAGCATAATAGGATCCATGTAAAACACTAATCAATCTAACTTAAAAACAAAACAAAAATGATAATGTAAAACTTACAAAATAAAAGAAACAAAACAGAACTACACAATATAAAGACAAAATAACTAATCAAATAATATCCAACATGCTTTTACTTTCTTGTGTGAATTGAAAGCTGGACTTTCCGGTGAGCAATGGACCACCCTGGTTTTAGCTCCATACATAGGTGACGTTAACCACTCCGTTAGAACCGCATGGCTTGTCCTACAGTGACTCGCTAGGATCGCCAGGGCAGTGGATGTGGCTACAGTTGATGTATTATTGTGTGCTTTATTTCATATGAAAGCTCGTGTCATGGGCAGTCCAGAAAGGCTCTTTGTTTTCGCCCATTATATATTATATATTATATATTTAATTGCAAAGTATATTTTTATCATTAAGTAGTAATGATAGGATTTGAGAGAGAGAGAGAGAGAGAGTAGAACAGAGTGAGAGGAGGCGTGTAGTGTTTTTTGCCATGCTCAATGACGTCACGGCTGGCTGGCCTCTTAGGGATTGGTTGGAGGAGTTTTTTACCATGCTTGGTGACGTCATGTTTGGCTGGCTTCTTTGCCATTGGCTGAAGGAATTGTTACCGCTTTGACTACGCGGTGCGAGCTAGTGCTAGTATATATACAGCTCTCTTGCCACTCTCTCCCTCAGATCTGGTTTCTAGAACGCATCCCTCTTATCCCTTTGATACCTGTCTCCCTATTTGCACCTGAGAACCTTTTCCTCTGCCTATCTCTCTCATTTTCCATATCTTTCACCACCTTTTATTAATATTATACCCCCTCTGGTTAACTCTGCATAATCAGCTTCATGCTGGCCAGTTGTATTGTGCATTAAGGTCTTATATAACCCATGTGTGTTACTTGTTAAGATAAGTTGATCACGAAGCATTGGTTGGCATTCATATTGTTCAGTACTGCTTCCTGTAATTATTAGTGTTCTGCTGGATTAGATAATGCTAGACTAGGAGTCTGATACTATAAAGTATTGTTTCCGATGGGTGCTGGCTTTAGTTAAAAGCTGCACGACATACCTGAGAACTGGAGTTGATTGGGTAAATTCTAGTCTGTGTGCCATTGAGAATAGAGCATGCACGAATGAGGGCTTTTTGCCTATACCATTCTGCGCTGTTCTAGGCTCGGTTGTTTGTCTTTGAGGTACACCAGGAGAACGCGTAATACTTCGGTATTAAGGTTTCTCAAGAGAGCTACCCTTCACTCTAACGTAATACTTGACACACAGACTTGAGATTTGCACTAGGCTATGCGGCATGCCATGCGCACCAGTATCTCGTATCATTGGCTCTCGCTAGACTTTATCAGTCACAGTAGACATTAAGAATATTAAACCAATTACTCTTTTTATGCATACCCGTTTATGATTACACAAACATTTCGCAGCCTAGTTTGATGTATTGAGACACAAACGACTTAGGCTCTTTTTGTTGATAGGAATACTGCATTGTCGTGGCGATTATTATTGTTGTAGCGTTTAGGATATTCTTGGCTCCGACTGCATTATATATCCTGCCTTTTTGTGTGCATAGCCTGCATGAGCATTGTTCCGCTGCCTTCCTTTTTGGGTTCCATTTCCGATTCGAGCATCTTGATAGCATCTAACATTTAAAGAAGATTCTGTGTTGGTGTTGAAGGACTTTAGTGCACTTTCTTTCATGCAGGAGTGCCTGACATTTATTGATTAAAGTAACGTAAGCTGTAACTTCCCTTACCACCTTACTTTGCATACCATAACCAAGCACCTTCGGTTATAGGTAGTAATAGGCTGTTTTCACATAACATTAAGCCTAGAGCAGACGCACATTTATTGAGAGTTTAATAACCTATTATTGCATATAGAACTCTGGAGAGTATTTGTGTTCTTTGTTCACTGGGAATATACATCAGAGGTTGGATCTAGCGCTTTCCGTTGTAGCATTTATGCCATTACTAGTCCAATGAATAAGAGCCCTGATATATTTGAACCTCAGTCGTAACACATATTACTAGCTAACCGTAGATGATATTACTCAATTTAAAATGGCTATGTAGTTATAAAATTCAAATAATAATTGCACTTTATCCTCAGACTCTTGCAGGTTCTTCCTTTTCTAAATATGTTCCTAAGGTCACCAACCCACAAATTAACCTACAAATAAACATAATTAATGAAATCAAAGAAATTAATTGTGACGCTCACCGCTTCCCCCAGAACCGCATGGCTTACTCGCTAGGACTCGCCAGGGCAGAAAATGTAGCTACAGTCTACCTATCATTGTGTACTTTCCTTCTCGAGAAAGCTTGTGTTGCAGACAGTTCAGAACTGTTCTTTGTTTTCGTCTGTCACAATCCTTTCTATTTTATTTAGTCAATTGAAAGTATTGTGTTAACCCGGGAGCTGCCGGGAGACTCTTAAGAGTTCCCCCGGCGCACTGCGGGGAGACTCTTCAGAGTAACGCTTTTGAACGCGTACCAAAACCGCGCGTTAATAGTCAGGCGGCTGAAAATTGGTGTGGGTATAGTACTACATGTCAACTCTCGATACCACCCCGCCAAACGCTCTCCTCGCACTCGTGCAAGCACCACCGCGCCAGTAACCACGCACTAGTCATGGAGCCCACACGTCCCTCACGCTCGCTCCCTGATGACACAACCAGCCCTCCTTCTGGTGGTGTTAGCCGCCGTGGAAGGCAGAGGCTGGCTGCCAAAGACCCTAGCTACCAGTACGACACGCCCTACAGCTCTGAGGACGAAACACCAGCACCCAAAGCACAAAAAACACGTGCAAGCAGGGCAATGGCACAGAGGTCATTGGTCTTTCGGGACACTGCCACCACGACCCAGGCCACTGCAACAACCACTACCACCACCACTACCACCACTGCCACCACTGCCACCCCTGCCACCCCTGCCAGCGACGCAGGAGGCCGCCCTAGGGCTGCAAAACCTGCGGGGGCAGGAAAAATTAAAGGCACGGGCGTAGGGAAATGATCCCGTACGCCAGCCACAGTGCCCCTACCACCACCACCAGCACCAGCCGCCGCCCCTGGCCCGGCTGCCGCCGCCGCCCCTGACCCGGCTGCCGCTGCCGCCCCTGCTGCCCCTGCCGCCCCTGCCCAAGGAACAGGGAAGGGGAAGGGGAAGGGGAAGGGGAAAGGGAGAGGGAAAGCGACTGCTGGCCCTGCTGTCCCTGGTGGCCCTGCTGCCCCTGTTGCCCCTGCTGCCCCTGTTGCCCCTGTTGTCCCTGCTGCCCCTGCCGCCCCCTGCCGCCCCTGCCGCCCCTGCCCAAGGAACAGAGAGAAGGGCGACAGGCACCACCATCATCTTGCCATCAAGGCCACGCACCACTGCTGCCCCTGCCGCCGCCTCTGCCGCCGCCCCTGCCGCCGCCCCTGCCGCCGCCCCTGCCGCCACCTCTGCTGTCCCTGTCCATAAGACACCCTCGCGTGCAAAAGTGACCCGGAAAACTCTGACACCATCAAAATATGCCGCCCTGCTGTTTGATGGTGATTCGCAGGACATTGGCAGCCCAGGTTTTGACGACGAAGCCCTAGCACGGGACCAAGGGTGGGGGGATTTGGGAGTGGACAGTGGGAGTGAGTCAGACGTCGGTGACGAAAATGAGGAAGGTCATCGTCTGTCTAGTGAAGAGGAGGGTGATGATGATCAAGTGCTGTATCGCGACCATGGAAGCGATATTTCAGACAATGAAGCAGACGCAGACGGCATTCCGATCCCTGGCTTGCCTTCGTTCGATTGGTCTGACGGGGTCAATTTTGTACCTGACGTGCCCCAGTTCAATCCTGGGACATCAGGAACAACTGACGACTGGCCCTGTGATGATCAAGCGAACGAAAGCGACTTCTTCCTCGCTTTTTTCGATATGGAGGTAATGACGTACATCGTTGCCCAAACAAACGCCTACTACAGGTGGGTGTTTGGCAGATTGGACGTCCTTTCTCCAAAAGCGAGAATACGAGGCTGGGTGGATACGACTGTGGAAGAATTTATGACGTTCTTTGCCTTGTTGTTCCTCATGCCTCTGATCAAGAAGCATGTGTTGCAACACTATTGGAAGCACGACCCTCTCATCGCCACCCCAACTTTCAATAAGTTCATGACTCGTGACAGATTTTTGTTGCTGCTAAGATTTATGCACTTTGCAGACAACGAAAATCCTAACAGGATTGACAGGATATGGACAGTTCGGAATGTGTTCACCATGTTGTTGGAGAGGTATAGGAAATACTTTTACCCCTTCCTCAATTTGGTGATTGATGAGTCGCTCGTGCTCTTCAAAGGACGTCTTGTTTTCAAACAGTATATCCCCTTGAAAAGGCATAGGTTCGGAATCAAGCTCTTCGTTTTGTGTGACTGCGAAACTGGAATAGTGCTTGACATGATCGTGTACACAGGCACTGACATTGACATACCGAAAGCCGCTGCCAATGACCCCATGGGCATGTCAGGTGCCATCGTCAGGAAAATGTTGGCACCTTACCTGGGCAAAGGCCACATCATCTACACTGACAACTGGTATACTTCTCCTGCTCTCTGCCAGTTTCTTCATGACAACCAAACGGGGTCATGTGGGACTGTCAGAAAGACAAGAAAGTTTATGCCAAAATTCACAGGTGATGTCATTCCTCTCACAGATGCCTCCTCCAGTGACACACCTTCAGAAGACGACCTGGCCCAGGAACACCGCGAGAGGCATGTGCGAAGAAGGCGACGAAAGGGGCAGAAATACAAGCAGCTCGAAAAGTGTGGGAAAGTGATAGCCCTGAAGTGGAAGGATAAGCGAGACGTCCACCTGCTTTCCACCGTCCACACAGGTGCCCAGATGGATTCTGGCAAAATCCACTACCGAACCAGGAAGACCATCTACAAGCCCGACATGGTAGTGGACTACACAAAAACATGCGCATGGTGGACAAGTCTGACTGTCAGCTGTCAGGCGTTGAGTGTCTGAGGAAGACTGTGAAGTGGTATCACAAGCTCTTCCTCCACCTTGTTGACATAACGATGCTGAACGCCTACAACTTGTGGTTGGTCAAAAAGAATATGGCCCCAAACCAGAAACTTAAATTCCGGGAGTTCGTGTACAACGTCTCATACCAACTCCTGGAGAAGTATGGCACCACCACTCACAGACGTACGGCATGGCGTGGGGATCACGTTCCTGACTGAGTCCAGGTGGGTGTCCAAAGACACTACCTGACCAACACCGAGCTGATTGGCACTCGTCACAGGCAGGTGCAGTGCACCGTCTGCAGCTCCAGTGTCAGGAAACCCCATGTCCCAAAAAGAGTCACCTCAATGTGCGCAGAGTGCAAAGTTCCACTCTGCATGGGTGAGTGCTTCAGGGACTACCACACCTTCAAAAATTATTGAGTGTCGCCCTGCCCTGCCCTGCCCTGCCCCTGCCCTGCCCTGCCCTGCCCTGCCCTGCCCTGCCCTGGACTCGCCCCCTGCCCAGCCCTGTCCTGGACTCGCGCCCTACCTTACCTGACCTGACCTAATTGATCACGCTACCTCATAATGTAACATATATATTATATAATGTATAAGTTCCAAAGATGTCCCTGTGATATAGCTTTTACATTATATAATTGTATGTTTCATTATTTAGTTTATAAGTTTCAAATATTTACATGTAATATGCCTTATTTTTTTATTATATCAATATATATGTTTGTTATTAGCCAAAGTCATGTGTATATAATTATTTTCTTACCTCAAATGAATTGTACAAAAATAAATATGTTTCAACAAATCCTGTCAAACCTACTAAGATAATAAAAAAAAAAAACAATAATAAAAAAAAAAACACAAGGTCATGTCATTGTATTCTTACAATATGATATATTCTATGAATATTTCATATTTATTGAATACAATGGCATGATCTTGTAAAAACAATTTTTATCAAAAATGTTCTAGACAATATAAAACCTTCCCCATAACCCCCTCCTGGATTTGATGACACAACCCTACCACACTTTGAGTTTTCCAGTCCGCGACCTTACCAACCATGCCACAGGAGCTCATACCAAATATCACTCAAAACTTCGTGTCTACAATCGAAATGACAATATACAAAAAAAAATGAATTATCCCACCAATTTACGTTTGTAAATTGATGGGATTATCAATTATATCATGCCAAGGTTTATGAAAGTTTGTCTCTGTCAAGAATTAGTAATTATATAACTTTATTCTGTCCAAAATTGCCAAAACATTCAGCAAAATTGCCCCTCTCAGTGCGACTCCACTCATTTTCACACGGTCAAGCGGTGACCCTTGCCGCTCCCTTTATGCCCCAGCTACACCAGCCACAGCAGCTCTGTCTGGGAACAAAATTTGTATAAATACAATAATGGATAAAATACTCTTCACAAATACATTTGTATTGTATAATATTGTAAATAAAAAAGAATAATAACTGTGTGGGTGTCGAAAATTGCTCAACCAGCTTTCTTATGTCTCGCCTACGCACGTATATTGGATTATACATAGTCATGACTGTCATACAAATAATTGCAGTAGGTCTCGAATATACATTTAGATTGCATATTACTTGGAAATAAATAAGTAAACGTTTCTCTGGTGGCAATCTACCCTTTCGCAAGTGTAAGGAGACACCATTCTATATTTAGCCCTTTATCGCAAAAGGCAATCTGCACGTGTTTACTGACCACCGTCGCTGGTGGTCTATAATATAGTACTTTATTGACAGTCAATGGCCTACATGTTTCTGTGGTACTTCACATGTGTCTAAAATGCAATGTCTGCTTGCATAAAAATGCAATTCTGAAGTCCATTTATACGTACGACATACGCATGTCTCAGTTTCTATCTATCTCTCTCTCTCTCTCTCTCCATTCCTGACTCATGTTATTGTAAAACTCTTGGTGGCAACAAACACCAGACACCTGGAAGACATAAGGTTCAAAATCCCAAGCATCCATACGCCTCGGGCGCCTTCACAATTGTCACACAGCTGGATCTGCCTGCCTTCCTTCTCTTCACGACTCACTCACTCCCTCCCTGCACCCCTGCATGCCTCCCTCCCTCTCCTCCCACCCACCCACCCCAACCCCCCCTTTCAGGCTTCTGTCTGCTAGAAACACATTCACAATTTGCTTAAATATCGCATCAATTGGGCTATATGCGGTATATTCCTTGTTATATGGGACGCCTACATACGTACACGTCTTTATTATAGCATGACAGTGCTCTAAATACAAGATTTACGTGATATTTATGGCGTAACACACCCTCTCCCCTTTCATTCCCAGCACAACTCACTCACACCTTGGTTCACGCATAGAAACTCTTTGATAATGTGCGTAAATATCGCATGAATTGGTCAATATGCGGTATATATTTTGATATATGGCACGTATACATACGTACAAGTCTGTATTATAGCATGACAGTGCTCTACGTACAAGATATACGTGATATGTATGGCGTAAACCACACTCTCAGCTCATAAATTGCCGCCAAACCTCCAACACATCTTCATTCCCGCCTACAAATTATCTTATAATTCCCTTATATATTGCAATTTTTGGTCACTATGAGGCATATTCATTGTTATATGGGTGGCCTACACACGTATACATACTCTACATAGCCTAAAAGGGCTCAAAAATGGACATATACGTGATAATACGCCGTAACCCACACCCCTCTCCCTCTCCTTCTATCCCCTGCGCGCGTAAATATTCGGCAGGGAAATCTCGCCGCTCGATGACAATCTAGCCGCGCGGTGCCATTCGCTCCACATTTTTCAACTACGGACCGTTCCCCCACCCCCCCCCAGACATTTTTGGGGGGGTCAAATATATATGGGCCGATGCCCGCAAACATTCCCTACACGATGATGTACTTTTTATCGAAATTTGCAATAGGTCCCAAAATCATCATAGGTGCGCACAGTCTTACCCTGTAGAAAACCCCCTGTGCGCCGCGGAGAGGTTAAGTAGTTGAATGATGGGAAGGCGAGCGGGAGAGAGAGAGAGAGAGAGAGAGACCAGGTGATGTGACTTGGTGGTGAGTGTGGCGCGTGGCTGGCCCCTTACATAGGCCTCGCGGGATTCGTTGCCTCCTGCCTAACACGGCCTACTAGGCGGCTGCTTACTGGGCGACTGTCGCGCGCCCTCGTGCCATTCCTGCGTACTGGTACCCATGTGGTCCCTGGGAATATCCTGGTCAGATCCTTCCCAGACAGCATACTCTAAGCATCTCCCATGAACTGTTCCACACTCTTGTCTTAGATTCTTTCTCTCCTACTGGCTCTATCATTTCCACTACTTCCTCACCTTTTATTAATATCAATCCCCCTCTGGTTCTCTGCATCCACACCTTGCCAGACTGTATTATATGCTGGATCTCACATTTCTTATGTACTAGGCTAAGGTTGAAGATAGTCATTGTCTTTTTGGGAGATTGTATTGCTCGGACTGTCTCCATCAATCACTAATTTTTCTACAGGGTTAAATAATGCTAGACTAGGGACCTGGTACCTTGCTGTTGGTGTTTTCACTGTGTGTAGGCTACTTTTGAGCTGCACGACACTACGGATTCTGTGGGTTACCTGGGTGGATCTTTTGTCTGTGTACCTTGGAGTTTAGACTGTGTAGTGCGTGAGGGCTGCTTGCCTAATCCACCCAACACTGTTCTAACTCTATTTGCTTTTACTTTTGAGGGTCGCCAGGAGGATACTCGATACTTGTGATCGAGAATCCTCAAGAGAGCACCCCTTCATATTAACGTAATCAGGCCGCACAGACCCAAGGTCCACACTAGGCTAGGAGCTGCCTTGCTCCACCAGAATTCTGTACCTTTGCGCATCCCAGCTAGACTTTATTAACCCGGGTAGACATTAGCTGGATTAGATCATATGCTCTTTTATGCATACCCATTATTTCTACACAAGCATTTTGAGGTCTAGGTTGCTGTAGAGAGACACAACCAGCATAGACCGGTTTTGTTAATAGGAGTACTACTTTTTCGTGGCGAGCATTATTACTGTTGCACCGCTTATAATATTCTTGTGTCCAATAACATTATAGGTCCAGCCTTTTTGTGTATTTAGCCTACACGTGCATTGTCCTGCCTCCTGCTATTTTGTGGTTCCATTTCCGATACGTTCTTCTTAGTAGCATCCGACATTATTCAGAAGATTCCTTGTTCGGTGCTTGAGGACTTTACAACACTTTCTTTCATAAAGGAGTGACAGATATTATTGATTAAAGTAACGTTAAGTAAACCTTCTTCTTGTTTGCATTAGATCACTCTTGTGATTCAATTAAGTTAACTATCTTTTCCTTGTGTACCATAACTAAGCAACCATATGTTATAGGTAATAGGCTGTTTCAGAGAACATCAGCCTATAGTAGAAGCACATAGATACTGAGAGTTAAGATACCCCGCTATCGCAGATATAACTCTGGAGGGTATATGTGTTCTTTGTTCGACGGGATTATATATCAGGGGTTGGATCTAGCGTTTCCGTTGTTGCATTTATGCCAGTCTAGTCCAATATACAGGTATAAGAGCCACTGATTTATATGTAACCCGATCGTAACAAATGGCGACCTAGCTCAGGATTTGGTGAACTGACATATAATTGCAGGTTATTGTGCAGATTTTTCTCACAGTTTAGGCAGTGAACATTTGTTGATTTTGTGGAATATTTTTTGAGGACATGGAAGAATTATTTTTTTAGCAAAGTAATATAGCACTTAAGCTGTCTCCGAGAATTTTTTATTGTGAATATTGTGGTATAAGAGTTTGGGGTACTTCTTTTTTGTGTATCAAAGTGAAAAATCTTCAGTGAGCATCATGTCTTATAGCGGATCAGTGCAGGATGAAGACACAGTACGTGATGTAGGAGCTGAGGAGCAGCAGCATGAACAGGTTGTTAACTTGGTGAACAGTGAGAAGGATGCAAGGAATTTTTTACAATGGCCTGTTACTTCCGACCGGTTGGTGGGTATGAATCGGTACGGTCTCCAGTGCTTAGCCGCAGCTATCGGTCATGTATGTACTAGTGGCATGACCAAGGATGACCTGATAACGTGTGTTCTGGGTGGGGTGACTGGCGTACGAGGTAGGGTGAGTGCTCAGAGCCCTTTGGCCGAGCTTCCCCTTCACTCGACTCCCAATCCTCCTATTGGAGTACCGACCCTGAGCACGCTTCCGCAGGTGGGTAGTGACTGGCAGGGTGGTTTGCCCTTGGGGGGATCACCGGGTATATCTAACATCATTGCATCTCCTCCTCCTCCTCAAGGTTTGACCCCGGAGATGCTCTTTCAGCTCGAGATGGCAAAACATCAGAGTCAACAGCAGACAGAGCTAGCTAAGATAGAAGAGAGAAAAGAGCTAGCTAAGATAGAAGAGAGAAAAGAGCTGGCTAGGATGCAGCAACAGACGAGGGAAGCTGAGCTTAGGACTGAACTGGAATCTACAAGATACTGTGCCGACATGGATTTAGAGAAGTATCGTGTTGAGACGACGGGACAGCGACTCGGTACTGGAAACCGTGCGCATGATCAGTCTCTGTCGCACCTTCTCAAACTGGTCCCTGTATTTGACGAGTCTGGTGTCACAGAGTTTTTCAATAGATTTGAGAAGAAGTGCCGGGAGCATCAGTGGCCTGAAGTTAAGTGGGCGGCCCTTGTGTCATCTAGACTCGTAGGTAAGGGGCTCAAGGTTTACGATGCACTGCCTTTGGAGTCCTGCGTTGTTTATGAGGAGCTCAAGGAGGCTGTCCTGCGGGCATACGAGCTACAACCCGAGACATTTAGGTTAAAGTTCCGGGGTGTGACTAAGGGGCGAGACAGTACCTTCTTGGAGCACGCCCGGGACCTGTCCGACGCTATGGGAAACTGGCTCAGATCAGAGAAGACAACTACGTTTGATGAGATGAAACAGTTGATGCTTCTAGAGCAGTTTTATAAGTGTACGGGCGGCGACTTGACTTTAAACCTTAAAGAGAAGAACCCAAGAACTCTCGTAGAAGCAGCAGATATGGTTGATCGTCGGTTGTCACTAATTCGGGGGTGCGGCTCTGCACAGAGAAACGATGTAGGCGTTAAGGAGCGTTACCCTCCCCCTCCCCGGAATATGGACACACATAAATATAAAAGCAATGACACCAAGACTGATCACAAACCTAGCACCGCCCCGTTTAAGAAGGATCAGGGGACTTTTACACCTCAGTATAAGTCCAAGGGGAAATTTGAGTGTTATCACTGTCACAAAGAGGGGCACATGGCAAAAGCGTGTCCGAGCAGACTTCCCTCGGCGGCTGTGTCATTGGCTCGCAGCATTGACCAGAAGTCTTCTGTGTTTGCTGGAGGCATAAGATCAGAGGATGGAGCACCGCCAGTGAAGAAGGATCTGGAAGGCTCGAACCCTGTCCGCGATGCCTTTTGCGACCATAGAGGGCATGGCTACGTGAAGTGGGGGGCAAGAAGCACTGGGTACAGCTCTTGCGTGACACAGGTGCCTCTCAGACACTCTTGAAGAATTTCACTGGTAGACCCATAAACGCGGCGCGGGTAGTTGTGGTGCAGGGAGTTAATGCAACTAAGTCATACCCGCTTGTTAGAATGGAGCTCGAAGTTGACGGTGTGACTCGCGAACTGGATGTGGGAATCATGGAGAAATTGCCTGTTGGGGGCGTCGACCTCCTTCTCGGCAATGACTTTGCAGTGCCTGCTTCTAAGGTTTCACCCTTAGTCATTGCCGAGGAGCCGGCCGACGTGAGTAGGGAGGAACAGGAGTGGGTTGAGAAGTGTCAGGTGCAACCAATGGCGTGTGTTGTAACCAGATCTCTCGCATCCAGGGAGTCACAGCCTAACCAACAGTCTTCAAATAAGAGGAGGAACGGTCACGAGAAGGTGCTGAAAGCTGATACGGTGGAGAGTCTAGTACCAGCAGCGCTTCTCGGGGACTCAGTATTAGCACCGTTATTAGAGTCTGGAGAAGCACCACCACCTGTCACTGAGAGTGTAGAGGCAGGGCTTAAAGAGACTCAGAGGCAGCAACGGTATACACGGAGAGAGCAACGGGATGCAAAGTTCGATGTTGGGGGAGGGCATGAGTTGTTTCGCAAACACTTAGACAGGCTAGCTCCCTCAGATATTCGCAAATTGCAGCTAGAAGACCCGGAGGTTCTAAAGTGTAATAACGGTGCTGTCGAGCTCGAAGAGGACAGGGATGCAAAGTCTGGAGATTTTTTTTTCATTTATGGCATCTTGTATCGGCGATTCCAAGACCCGCAGAGAAGTTGGGAGGGTGGGTCAGGAGTGGTAGACCAGCTGGTCGTACCGAGGGTATGCAGGGATAGCCTACTTAGGTTGGCTCATGATGTACCGCTGGCGGGACACTTGGGTGTCCGTAAGACGGTGGCGGCTTTGGGGAAACTGTTTTGGTGGCCTGGTTTGAGAGCACAAGTGGTGTCATGGGTGGCAATGTGCAGTGTGTGCCAAAAGGTCGGGAAACCTAACCAGAGCATACCAAAGGCTCCGTTGCACCCAATTCCCGTCAGTGGGCCTCCCTTTAGTAAAGTAGTAGTCAACATGGTTGGCCCCCTCCCCCCCACAAGTGCCGGAAATAAATATCTCTTGACAGTCATGGACGTAGCAACTCGGTACCCAGACGCATACCCGATGAGAAATGGTTTTGCGAAGACGGTGGTCCGTAACTTGCTATTAAACTTCTCTCGGTACGGATACCCGCAGGAGATACAGTCAGACCAAGGATCGAGTTTCACCTCCAACTTGTTCGTTCAGACAATGAAGCAGCACGGGATAGTCACTGTAGTGTAATCTGTTTATCACCCAGAGAGTCAGGGGGTGTTAGAGAGGTGGCATTCCACTCTAAAAAGCATGCTTCGCTGCTATTGTCTTGAGAACGGCAAGGACTGGGATCTTGGCCTGCCGTATGTGTTATTCGCTGCACGAGAGGTACCTGGGGAGAGTTTGGGGTTTAGCCCTAATGAGCTTGTGTTTAGACACCGCGTCAGAGGGCCTCTCCACATGGTAAAGGAGATATGGGAAGGCACCGCTAAACCATGTTCTATGCTTAAGTATGTCCTTGAGAGTAGAGAACGAATGTTGCGTAGTCTGGAGTTGGCTGGCCGCAATCTGGTAGGCTCTCAGGCCCTCATGAAGGACAGGTACAACCACAAGGTGAAACTCAGGGAGTTTCACGTGGGTCAGGAGGTGTTGATACTACTCCCTCTTGTAGGTCACCCCTTATCCGCAAAGTACGCTGGTCCTTATAGGGTAGCAGAGAAGCTCTCAGACTTAGATTACCTGGTGGTCACTCCAGACAGGCGTAAGAGGAATCAGTTATGTCATGTCAACCTAATGAAGGAGTATGTGAGGCGCCCACCTGAGCCTCTCACTGTCCCCGTGATGACTTTCAGCAGTCAAGGTGGAGAACGAGAACGGGACAGTCATGCGCAGGTGGATGACAACTGGGATTATCATGTTTCTGCAGATCAGTGGGCGGGAAACACGAGACAGGCAACTCATGTGGCTTTGCAACACCTACCTGAGCAACAGCGTGTGGCTGTCGAGCGCCTATTCTGTTTATACCCTACTGTATTTGCGGAACACCCAGGCCTCACTACTCATGAGGTGCACGACGTTGACGTCGGAGACCACCCACCCTTCAAATCAGTGTCCTATAGGGTGCCCCCTGTTAAACTTCCGGCCCTCCGGGCGGAGTTGATGTATATGTTGCAACAGGGACTGATCGAGAAGGGGGCAGTAAAGTGGACATCTCCCGTAATGCTGCAACCTAAGCCGGATGGCAAGGTGCGCTTCTGTGTTGATTACCGCAGGCTAAACGGCTTGACTCCCACCAACCCATATCCTCTTCCCCGGGTCGATGACTGTGTAGACAAGATTGGAAGGGCCAAGTTCTTGACCCAGGTGGACCTGGTAAAAGGTTACTGGCAGGTGCCTTTGTCTGAACGGGCGAAAGAGGTGTGTGGTTTTGTGGTGGATGGTGCTACATATCGTTGTAATGTCATGCCGTACGGTCTAAAGAACGCACCAGCGACCTTCCAAAGCTTGATGAACGAGTTAGTGGCTGACATTCCGAACTGTACCGTGTACCTGGACGACGTCATTATCTACGATGACGATTTCAAGAGCCACTGTGAACATGTAGAATCCCTATTTAAGAAATTAAGCGAGGCAAACTTGGTGGTCAACCTGGGAAAGTGTGATTTTGTGCGGGCTACTGTACAGTATCTGGGGTTCATGGTGGGTTTGGGCCAGGTGTGCCCCCCACAGAACAAGATATTGGCTATTAACCACTTCCCCAGGCCGTCCACCAAGAAGCAGATCATGAGGTTTTTGGGCATGATTGGTTACTACCGCCGCTTTATAAAGGGCTATTCTACTGTGCTGGCTCCTCTGACGGACGTATTGGCCAAAGATAGAAAGTTTAAGTGGGCGCCTGAGTGTGAGAGGGCTTTTTTGCTAGTAAAACACCTGTTGTGTACTCACCCAATCCTCAGGCCCCCGGACTTTAGCCGACCATTCCAACTGGCAACTGATGCCAGTGGTGTGGGGGCTGGTGCCGTTCTGATGCAATCAGACGAAGATGGGCTGGAGCACCCAGTCAGTTTCTTCTCAAAAAAGTTCAACTCGGCGCAGAAGAACTATTCAGTAGTTGAGAAGGAACTGCTGGCGATTGTGCTAGTGCTCAGGCACTTTGAGGTGTATGTTCCAGCCTATGGACCAGTTGTGGTGATCTACACCGACCATCACCCCCTCAAGTTCCTGAATCAATTCCATAACCGGAATATGAGGCTGACCAGGTGGTCATTAATGTTGCAGGAATACAACCTAGACATACGCCATATTGCCGGTTCTGAGAATGTGATTGCAGATTGCTTATCGAGGGTGGAAGACCCGGGGTAGATCATCACAAGGGTAGCCTCCTACTTTGGTTTGATTAGTATGTTTACGTCTGGTGCTTGTTGGCTCGCGTGTGTAGCCCACCGTATTGGGTCGTAAAGTAGGAGTTGCTGTGTTGGTATAGAAGAAAAAACTAGGCTTGCCCCTGTAGTGCAGCCGCCATAAACATATTAAAAATATAAAAATCCTATAAAAACTCTTTCTTTGATAGTTAAATTTGTTTTAAGTATGTTATAGCAGACATTTTGAGTTGTACTCCTCTCAGAAGGCTGGGCTAGTGAAGCTCGCTCTTATGAGCATACCTATGTAATTTAATCTATTGTGTTGGGAGGGGTTGTTCATTTTTATAATGTGTTATTTTGAAGAGAACTGTGCTTTACATTTGATTGTCGCTGGGTAACTAGGAGTGGCGAATTTTGTATGGGTTCTGCGTGTCAGATTTAGACCTCATAGTTGGAGCCTCTTAAAAATCTTGGGTGGGGTGTGACGCTCACCGCTTCCCCCAGAACCACATGGCTTACTCGCTAGGACTCGCCAGGGCAGAGAATGTAGCTACAGTCTACCTATCATTGTGTACTTTCCTTCTCGAGAAAGCTTGTGTTGCAGACAGTTCAGAACTGTTCTTTGTTTTCGTCTGTCACAATCCTTTCTATTTTATTTAGTCAATTGAAAGTATTGTGTTAAGTAGTTGAATGATGAGAAGGCGAGCGGAGAGAGAGAGAGAGAGAGAGAGAGAGAGAGAGAGAGAGAGAGAGAGAGAGAGAGAGAGACCAGGTGGTGAGTGTGGCGCGTGGCTGGCCCCCTTACATAGGCCTCGCGGGATTCGTTGCCTCCTGCCTAACACGGCCTACTAGGCGGCTGCTTACTGGGCGACTGTCGCGCGCCCTCGTGCCATTCCTGCGAACTGGGATTCCACCCATGCGGTCCCTGGGAATATCCTGGTCAGATCCTTCCCAGACAGCATACTCTAAGCATCTCCCATTAACTGTTCCACACTCTTGTCTTAGAATCTTTCTCTCCTACTGCCTCTATCATTTCCACTACTTCCTCACCTTTTATTAATATCAATCCCCCTCTGGTTCTCTGCATCCACACCTTGAATTGGTGGCCAGACTGTATTATATGCTGGATCTCACATTTCTTATGTACTAGGCTAAGGTTGAAGATAGTCATTGTCTTTTTGGGAGATTGTATTGCTCGGACTGTCTCCATCAATCACTAATGTTGCTACAGGGTTAAATAATGCTAGACTAGGGATCAGGTACCTTGCTGTTGGTGTTTTCACTGTGTGTAGGCTACTTTTGAGCTGCACGACACTACAGATTCTGTGGGTTACCTTGGTGGATCTTTTGTCTGTGTACCTTGGAGTTTAGACTGTGTAGTGGTGAGGGCTGCTTGCCTAATCCACCCAACACTGTTCTAACTCTATTTGCTTTTACTTTTGAGGGTTGCCAGGAGGATACTCGATACTTGTGATCGAGAATCCTCAAGAGAGCACCCCTTCATATTAACGTAATCAGGCCGCACAGACCCAAGGTCCACACTAGGCTAGGAGCTGCCTTGCTCCACCAGAATTATGTACCTTTGCGCATCCCAGCTAGACTTTATTAACCCGGGTAGACATTAGCTGGATTAGATCATATATTCTTTTATGCATACCCATTATTTCTACACAAGCATTTTGAGGTCTAGGTTGCTGTAGAGAGACACAACCAGCATAGACCGGTTTTGTTAATAGGAGTACTACTTTTTCGTGGCGAGCATTATTACTGTTGCACCGCTTATAATATTCTTGTGTCCAATAACATTATAGGTCCAGCCTTTTTGTGTATTTAGCCTACACATACATTGTCCTGCCTCCTGCTATTTTGTGGTTCCATTTCCGATACGTTCTTCTTAGTAGCATCCGACATTATTCAGAAGATTCCTTGTTCGGTGCTTGAGGACTTTACAACACTTTCTTTCATAAAGGAGTGACAGATATTATTGATTAAAGTAACGTTAAGTAAACCTTCTTCTTGTTTGCATTAGATCACTCTTGTGATTTAATTAAGTTAACTATCTTTTCCTTGTGTACCATAACTAAGCAACCATATGTTATAGGTAATAGGCTGTTTCAGAGAACATCAGCCTATAGTAGAAGCACATAGATACTGAGAGTTAAGATACCCCGCTATCGCAGATATAACTCTGGAGGGTATATGTGTTCTTTGTTCGACGGGATTATATATCAGGGGTTGGATCTAGCGTTTCCGTTGTTGCATTTATGCCAGTCTAGTCCAATGTATAAGAGCCACTGATTTATATGAGACCCGATCGTAACATAATGAACATGTTTGGCACTCCCAGGACTCGAACCTAGGATACTCACACATAAATCCAGCGCACTAACCATTACGCTAACAAAATCATATAATTAGCCTACATCGTGATCTAGAACAATTGAAGGTTCAGCTCCACCTTCCTCCGGATATCCTCAGCACTCCACTCATTAATTACCTCAACTTATAATGGCTATTTAGTAATTATAAAACACACAAATTTGCAGTTTATTCTCAAACTCCTGCAAGTTCTTCCTAAGCTCAATAAAATCATACAATTAGCCTACATGGTGATCTTGTACAGGGTGATCTAGTATATGGCGATCAAGTATACAGTGATCTATAGTCTATTTGCTGTAGATAGGGGAGAAATCATGACCTCTATCCTCTGTAACTCATAAAGGGCTAGAGAAAATTGGCTGTACATTAAATTACATCAGTGAATGAAAAGATGTAGAAATTTTCTACATCTTTTCATTCACTGATTTTTCCCAAATGGTAGAAATAATAGCTCGATTACTCTATTCGTTTTTTTAGTTACAGAGGTTAGAGGTACAGTAATTATTTCTCACCTACTTACAGCGAATAGACTATAGCACACGGTTATCTAGTTAGTAGATGGGGGATCTAGAACAATTGAAGGTTCTGTTCCACCTTCCTCCGGACAATCTCAGCACTCGACTCCAGGGCATTCAGGAACTCCTCCACCAACTTGGGCTTCTTGTGGTATATCGGCTGCTCGTTCACAAAGAACCCGTTGATTGTGTTGCAGGCTAGTTCATCACTCATGTGACTTATCAGATCCTTGTAGGCCTCCCCTGGAAAAAAAATAAAAAAATAATATATATATATAATTATATATATATATATATATATATATATATATATATATATATATATATATATATATATATATACAATAAAGTAATAAATACACAATATATATACAACATATATAAATAAAGTAATAACAAAAAATCATACACAATTATCATCATGATAATAACAATATATATTAAGTAAAAACTAACAATAAAGTAATAAATAAAAAAATATACATATAACATGTATATATAAATATTGTAATAAATAAAACAAAATACATACAAAATAATCATCATAATAATAACAGTATATAATTTTATTTATCAAGTAAAAACTAAGTAAAATAAATATAAACCCTCACATATTTACCGGCACTTTAAACACGTTTTGAAAAAATTCACACTACTATCTTCATTTATTCACCTGTCAGTAATATCATGAGACAGCAGTACACTATCAAGTGCTCACTGGCTTCAGACGTCACATATAACTGAAGTCGATAGGTTCCATAACTTATGACTACTTACCATTTCTTTAGGGCAATTTCTGACATCTTAGCCCCTATAGCATCGCAAGGCATATAAAGCTGTGATTATGCTGGCGCCGGCCGATTTTTACCCCAGACTATTGATCCGCAGTCTGGGCTCGCAGTGTTTCCACATCGGCTCGTAGACTCATTGTCTGCTCTAGACA
Source organism: Lithodes maja (assembly GCA_037953745.1). Lineage (NCBI taxonomy): Eukaryota > Metazoa > Arthropoda > Malacostraca > Decapoda > Lithodidae > Lithodes > Lithodes maja. Next base: position 31,440 of record JBAKBP010002609.1, read on the forward strand.
ACCTCGGTTTATCATTTATATAATGGCAACACAGGACACCATCACCTAGTGACGGTTTAGTGTAAAAATACAAAAAATTTAACTCGGATTCTGGTGCATAGAAGCAATGCACTTGACACTCGTGCGACACTTCTTGGGTTAGCTCCTAGGCCCCGGGTGGCGCATATTTGTGTCAACAGGGTTGTTTGCCACAATCCCAAATTACGCGTATATGTGTTTCAGTTTTCGCGCCATACAATACAAATTTAAGTTGGCGTTAAGATGGGTCAGTATGGGACAGAGTGACAGTGAGTGAGTATATCTGGTCTTAGTCTGAGGCCACTCCTGACATCCCCCCCCCCCCCCCCCCCTCCCCATACACACACGAGCATTGATAAATTTGTCGTCGCACATGTATTCACATGCACGCTCAATGGTGGAATTGTTACTCGACACTCTCGCGGTTATAAACATCGAACAAAGTAATGTAGAAAGGTTCACCATTCTCAAGGTATGATAAATGCATGTCAACATGAGTAGTTGTTTATATTTGTTCATTTATTGGTTAGAGATGCATGATACTCGGTAGGTTATTGTACGTTTATTAGTTAGAGATAATGCATGATAGTTGGTTGGTAATTGTCTAATTACTTGAACGTGACGAAAGTGCGTTATTTATTAGTGGCCCCTCCATCATTGACGAACATGCCTATTACATAAGGCATCCTCTTCAAACACTAATCCGCCGTAGTTTGAATCTACCGCGCAGAGTATTTAAAATCTGAGGAGCCTTCATCATGAGCGCACGCGACCTCACTCATGGCTTCAGTCATTATGAATTGGGTTCTCACTACGAAAAAACTTCGTAAAAAATAAAAAATAAAAATAAAATAAGAATAACTATCCAATAAGCTTTCCATCATATCGTGGATGTACTTGTGTGGATCTTTGACCAGACGCTGATTCAGGCGTCATTCTTCCTTCTCTGCTCTGCGATCAGCCGGCCCGGACGTGTCTCTCCACGCTCCGCTGGTTCCGCATTTGCTGCGTCCCTAGTGAGTTTTTTCTCATTTGTTTACTCCGGGATGTATCGAGTAAGGTTAGGATATGCGTAGCAGGAGTGTCCTGGGCTGGTTGCCCGCAGTGCAGTGTATTTTGGGTCGTGTGTTTGGGGCATCTATTTCGGATGTACCCTCGTGGTCCTGTTGTGGACAGGTGAACTTTTTCACAGTTAGCTAGCTTTGTGATGCAGGCGGCTTTCATTACGCGTTATTGCTTCCTTTTATCTTTCTGATGAGGTAGCTTTTTTTTGCTGACGTTCCCAGCGTATTTTTCTTCACTTAGTGAAGTTTTTTCTGGGTCCCGAGTCAGTTCTTCCCTTTGCCGGAAGTTTTTGCTACAGTGGTGTGTTGGCGGTGGTTCCTGTTGTGATATAATTCAGTGCTTTTTGTTTATATTCCGACATGTTAATGTTATCCGTCTGCCTATGCCTAGCCAGCCTCTCGTAGCTTTACCACATATACAAGTGTTATTGATTTATTTTCTAAATATGTACTACTGTGTCATGTGTGTCCTGGTTTAGTTGTGTATTGGCTAATTCCACGGACTATTTATGTGTCCTAGGTTAGTTGTGTATTGGCTAATTCCACGGACTATGTTGGGCCCGGCGTTAGTTGTGTTTTGGCTACGCCTCGGTCCGGTGGTGCGTTCAGATGGTATCTGGACGGGGTGGGTTTTTTCCGGCGGGTTTTTTCCGGCGGGTTTTTCTCGGTTTCACCTTGATAACCCCGGCTGGTTGCCGAGTTTTGGCCACGCGTGGTTTAAAAACAGGCTTGTTTCCCCGGCGAGTGGGTGTCTGTGGCTCCCCAGGACTGTGTCTCTGGGGTGCCTGTTTCAGGCTCCTTATGTTTCCCGGCGGGTTGGCTGTACCCATCTAATAGTGTTCATACGGACACGTGTTGTTTGTAGTTTTTTTTTCGGTTTTGCAAAGCCAATATAAAACTATGCTGTTGTTGTATTTCCTCCCCGGCGATCTTTTACAAAGAAGTGGGGTTAGGAACAATTGGGGTTAACTTTTAAACTTTAAATCACCCGGAGGGTGCAACCTGGAAGGGTGGGATGCCCGAATTTGCAAAATTCAGTTTAGTTGACCAAACAATTGAGGGATGCATTGTGTATCGCCTCCTTCAACATACGGCACTTTAGGGCACAATTACGGTTAACGATTTTTAAACTAATATTCACACCCGGCGGGTGCTCCTTGGAGGGATGGGAATAACGAATTTACAATTCGGTTAGTTAACCAGACAATTGAGGGATACGTTTTGTATCGCCGCCTTCAACATACGGCGATCTAAAAAGATACTTCGGGAGAAGTTAGATCTCGTATAATTGTCAGGCTTCCCAGTTTTTGATCTACGAGATAATTCGGGGGCCGGCGTCTTTTTTAGTTTTTTTTTTTCTCCAAAATTGAATCTTGAAACAAACACCACCGGAAAGACTTAATCAGTTATAAACGCCATGCTGGTCTTTATATATTATGTCAGAGGGTATTCATAAATTTTTTGGACAAATTAAGATATTCTGATTTTTTTTTTTTTTTTTTTTTTTTTTTTTTTTTTTTTTTTTTAAGAGACAATGAACGGAGGAAGGAAAAACACAGATAAAACAAAAAGGTCCATGTGCCTAAAGGCATCCTCCATTCATAAACTGTTTGTAACAACTGGATTTAAACATTTGTAGATTGTAAGTTTGTGGAAAGCAATTCGAGGGAAGTGAATTCCAAAGAGTAGTAGCTCTGGTATAAATTAATTCTGATAAGCTGAAGTTCTGCATTGTGGAGGAGAAAGTGTAAATTCATGGGCGCTCTCAGCTGCCCTAGTTCTACGGGGAAAGATGTGGAGAGGCGGCACAATTGAAGCAAGTTCCTCGGAACAATTGCTGTGAAAATATCTGTAGAATAATGCAAGGGATGCAACGTTTCTTCGTATGGATAATGTAGGAAGGTCCTGTGTGATTGCAGGGTTATTGATTAATCTAATAGCTTTATTTTGAATTTTGTCCAACTGCCTCAATGCAACCACTCCACTTCCACCCTACAGAGGTGAACAGTAATCCATCTGAGAACGTACATGACTTTTATATATCACGGCCAACTGCTCGTCAGTGAAGAATTCTCGAACTCTGTACAGGAGTCCCAGTTTTTTAGAGGCATTCTTAGCAATGCTTCTAACATAATGTGTCCAGCTCAAGTTAGTAGTTAATGTTACACCGAGAATGTCAATACTAGGGGAAGTGGGAATATTTACATCTTTAAAAAATATATGGGAGTCAGTGAGATTCTGTCGGTTAGAAAATTGAATGTATTTGGTTTTCTGTGCATTAAAGGAAACTAGATTCTTTTGTCCCCATCCATTAATTCTAGAAAGGTCCTGGTTCAGTGAAATTGCAGTGTTTATTTTTTAATTTGTAAGATCGGGTTGGGTGAAAGAATTGGTAAATGTGAAGGAACTGTGGAGTGTTGAGTCATCTGCGTAGGAATGTATTGGATTATGAGTGGTAGATATTAGATCATTGATATGAATGAGGAACAGAATTGGGGCCAAAACTGATCCCTGGGGAACACCAGCATTTATTGAGTGAAATTGAGAACTTAGGAAACCCCACCGCGTAGCGAGCTGTAGTCGTTGAGTATTACGTCTCGTTACCCGGCGGGTTATTTTAACACTTGTGTGCGAACATGTTTGGGTTAACCTTATGAGCATTAATTCCTGGAAAAATTTGTTTTTCCAGAGCTGGGTCCCGGCGGGTCTATGCAGAACCTGGAGTAAGTATCCCACCAGTCTCTGTCATGGCTACCTTTGCCCCGGTTTTTGCTTTATGCATTACGCCCTCCTGTTCAGGTATCCCTATTTTTGCGCACACCCTTTGTATAAAATATGTTAAAATGTCTCGTTTGGTGTGGGTTACCTTTCCGGCATGTTTTCTCGTTGCTCCGAGAACACCGTTTTTGTTTACCGAGTTTTAGTCAGGATGGTTCAAAATAGGTAAGTTACCCCGACGAGTTTGGTCGCTTGAGGGCTCATAAGAAACTGCGTTTTCTGTGGTCGAGCCTGGGATCAGGCTTCCTGTGTTATTCATTGCTTTATGCATTACGCCCTCCTGTAATGTATCGTTTTGTGTGGGTTACCTTTCCGGCGTTTTTCTCGTTGCTCCGAGAACACCGTTTTTGTTTACCGAGTTTTAGTCAGGATGGCTAAAATAGGTAAGTTACCCCGACGAGTTTGGTCGCTTGAGGGCTCATCAGAAACTGCGTTTTCTATGGTCGAGCCTGGGATCAGGCTTCCTGGGTTATTCCCGTCGAGGGGGGCTCCACACAGTTTTCTACGTGATCAGGCTGACACCTGTTGGACTTGGTTTTCTCTGCTTTTCAAAGCCATTGAAACAATACTGTCTGTTTGTTTGGTCTTTACCTCCCGGCGACCTTTTTACAAAGAGGTCTGGGGCAGGTATAATTGGTTTGACATTGCATATAAAACCCGGCGGTTGTACCTTCGGGTGGTTATATTAACGGATTTGCGATTCGAGATAATTTGCCAAACAATTGATTGATACAATAGGGTATCACGGCCTTCAAGACGGCGATCTATGAGGGCTTCTGGGAGAAGCCGGATTAGAGATTAAGATAGGCTTAGACTTTTTATGGGATAAAAAGATGCCTGAATCTTACTAGTGTTTCAAGTGTAAAGGGATACTTGAAAGACTTCATCTTTAATAAAGATATGCTTCATCTTTATGAGGATTAAGAAGTTATGCTTAATTCTTTTGGACAGGTAAAAGATATGCTGAAATCTTTAATAAGCCATTGAAACAATGCTGTTTGTTTGTTTAGTCTTTCCCTCCCGGCGACCTTTTTACAAAGAGGTCTGGGGCAGGTACAATTGGTTTGACATTGCATATAAAACCCGGCGGTTGTACCTTTGGGTGGTTATATTAACTGATTTGCAATTCGCGATATTTGTATTTCCTCCCCGGCGATCTTTTACAAAGAAGTGGGGTTAGGAACAATTGGGGTTAACTTTTAAACTTTAAATCACCCGGCGGGTGAAACCTGGAAGGGTGGGATGCCCGAATTTGCAAAATTCAGTTTAGTTGACTAGACAATTGAGGGATGCATTGTGTATCGCCTCCTTCAACATACGGCGCTTTAAGGGCACAATTGGGGTTAACGTTTTTTAAACTAATATTCACACCCGGCGGGTGCTCCTTGGAGGGATGGGAATAACGAATTTACAATTCAGTTAGTTAACCAGACAATTGAGGGATACGTTTTATAGCGCCGCCTTCAACATACGGCGATCTAAAAAGATTCTTCGGGAGAAGTTAGATCTCGTATATTTGTCAGGCTTCCCAGTTTTTTATCTACGAGATAATTCGGGGGCCGGCGTCTTTTTTAGTTTTTTTTTCTTTCCAAAATTGAATCTTGAAACAAACACCACCGGAAAGACTTAATCAGTTATAAACGCCATGCTGGTCTTTATATATTATGTCAGAGGGTATTCATAAATCTTTTGGACAAATTAAGATATTCTGAAATCTTTTACTTAGGAAACCCCACCGCGTAGCGAGCTGTAGTCGTTGAGTATTACATCTCGTTACCCGGCGGGTTATTTAACACTTGTGTGCGAACATATATGGGTTAACCTTATGAGCATTAATTCCTGGAAATTTTCTTTTTTTCCAGAGCTGGGTCCCGGCGGGTCTATGCAGAACCTGGAGTAAGTATCCCACCAGTCTCTGTCATGGCTACCTTTGCCCCGGTTTTCGCTTTATGCATTACGCCCTCCTGTTCTGGTATCCCTATTTTTGCACACACCCTTTGTATAAAATGTGTTAAAATGTCTCGTTTGGTGTAGGTTACCTTTCCGGCGTTTTTTCTCGTTGCTCCGAGAACACCGTTTTTGTTTACCGAGTTTTAGTCAGGATGGCTCAAAATAGGTAAGTTACCCCGACGAGTTTGGTCGCTTGAGGGCTCATAAGAAACTGCGTTTTCTGTGGTCGAGCCTGGGATCAGGCTTCCTGTGTTATTCATTGCTTTATGCATTACACCCTCCTGTAATGTATCGTTTAGTGTGGGTTACCTTTCCGGCGTTTTTCTCGTTGCTCCGAGAACACCGTTTTTGTTTACCGAGTTTTAGTCAGGATGGCTAAGATAGGTAAGTTACCCCGACGAGTTTGGTCGCTTGAGGGCTCATCAGAAACTGTGTTTTCTATGGTCGAGCCTGGGATCAGGCTTCCTGGGTTATTCCCGTCGAGGGGGGCTCCACACAGTTTTCTAGGTGATCAGGCTGACACCTGTTGGACTTGGTTTTCTCTGCTTTTCAAAGCCATTGAAACAATGCTGTCTGTTTGTTTGGTCTTTACCTCCCGGCGACCTTTTTACAAAGAGGTCTGGGGCAGGTATAATTGGTTTGACATTGCATATAAAACCCGGCGGTTGTACCTTCGGGTGGTTATATTAACGGATTTGCGATTCGAGATAATTTGCCAAACAATTGATTGATACAATAGGGTATCACGGCCTTCAAGACGGCGATCTATGAGGGCTTCTGGGAGAAGCCGGATTAGAGATTAAGATAGGCTTAGACTTTTTATGGGATAAAAAGATGCCTGAATCTTACTAGTGTTTCAAGTGTAAAGGGATACTTGAAAGACTTCATCTTTAATAAAGATATGCTTCATCTTTATGAGGATGAAGAAGTTATGCTTAATTCTTTTGGACAGGTAAAAGATATGCTGAAATCTTTAATAAGCCATTGAAACAATGCCGTTTGTTTGTTTAGTCTTTCCCTCCCGGCGACCTTTTTACAAAGAGGTCTGGGGCAGGTACAATTGGTTTGACATTGCATATAAAACCCGGCAGTTTTTACCTTTGGGTGGTTATATTAACTGATTTGCAATTCGCGATAATTTGCCAAACAATTGATTGATACAATAGGGTATCACGGCCTTCAAGACGGCGATCTATGATGGCTTCTGGGAGAAGCCAGATTAGAGATTAAGATAGGCTTAGACTTTTTATGGGATAAAAAGATGCCGGAATCTTACTAGTGTTTCAAGTGTAAAGGGATACTTGAAAGACTTCATCTTTAATAAAGATATGCTTCATTTTTATGAGGATTCAGAAGATATGCTTAAATCTTCTGGACAGGTAAAGATATGCTGAAATCTTTAATATGAAACTAAAGGACAACGAAAAGTTGTGGTGGAGTGCTACGGTTCGTTGACCGGCGGTTTTGAGGCACATATTTTGTACCATTTTTTGGGTGTAACCCTATGAGCATTAATCCCCGGAAATTTCTCTTTCCAGGGCGGAGTAGCGGTGTTGCACCAGGTGACCAGGTAGTTCCCGGGGGCGGGGTAGTTTTCCCCCAGTCTCTGTCGTGTCGGCACTTGAACCTCTCATTGCTGTATTGTCAACGCCGTTAAGCTCAGGTAGCCCTATCTTATTTTTATTTGTTAATGAAATCATTTAATAGCTGAATCATAATAAACATATATATATTTTCTATGATTATATTATGATAATATTGTGTTTATTTATAGTCATTTATTTTAATACAATTAAAATATAAATTAAATTAATTAGTATACTTTATGATTTTGCTCACCAGCTCAGCTTTCAATGTGTTAATGAGCTATGGGAGCTTTTAATTATCATAAACCTTTACGGGACTCGGATGAGGGCTCCCATTCAGGGAGTATACCGAGCTCGCAAGTGAGGGACAGCCACAGCCAAGGTGTATGGCGATACTCACAGTCGTACCTCACCCGCCGGACGATAACGCCGGCGGGCGGACCTGACGCTCTGATGACGGACGAGAACAGGTTGAGTTCCATTTATCTATTTTCCGCCGCCAGACGCGTCTCTAATGTGTCACGTAGTCAACAAACTACAGGATTAGCGAGGCGTAGTCTCGTTAATCGCGCCCCTGTGGCCGGCGCAGTGTGGTACCAGCATTTGAACACGTGGTGCCCGCACCCAGTGTCACTCCTGGTCGGGTTGTTCCACTTAGAACACAATTGGCAACCTAAAAACCTCGCGGACTTGTTCATTTTGGACATTCAGGAGGCCAAGTGGCTAGCACCATATGGTAGCGACGTGACCAAGATATTCGCGAATCAATATACCCAGTCTACAAATCGACAGTTTCAATCGCATTGGCAAGCTTTTACGTCTCGGATTCTTAGAACAAAACAAACTGTGCCCTCGGTGGCGTTGGTTGTTTATTATTTAATTTATCTGTTCATGCAGAAACATTTATCTGAAAGTGATTTATGTGGGCAGGTTTTAAACTCCGCCCACCTCCCCGTCGGCTCAGGCCTACATGGTCTCTGGACAAAGCATCGTCATTATTCTCGTTCCCGTATGTACCAAAGACTGCAGATTTTACAAAAGGGCAGTATTCCTTATGGCTTTGGCTACCGGGAACAGAGTATCTGAGCTGGCGGCGATGAGCAACGCACCTAATTGCCTCAGGTTTGATAGGCTTCATGAGTGTATTCACACTGCACCTTCCCCAGGATTCATAGCCGAGTTTGAGCACAGTGAACACGTGTTTTCATAGTTCACGGTGCCGGCGTTAAACAGGGGAAAGGTGCACTATCTTTTTTGCCCAGTGCAAGCTCTAACCAAATATTTAAGAGTGGCACCTCTAAATCACCAGGGTGCTTTATGGGTCGCAAGTCCGGGTGAACGCTTGATGGAGCGTACACTGGCTTCTCTCTTGGTCGAGGACTTTAAAAGATAAGAATCCCGGCGTTGTGGGTAAGACCCACGATTTACGCAAGGGGACAGCCCCTTTACGTTTCCTTAATAATCTTTCGGTGGAAGTTTTTACGTCCACACAGTTGTGGGCCTCTAATCAGGAGTTTTTGCCTCGATACCTTTCAGTAGCTCTGGACAAACCTTCCTTGCCATGTATAGCTTTACGGCAGAGGGTCTAGGTGGCCCTTTTAGTCACGTTTTGTTTAATTTCAAGAAAAAGGGGGGGGGGGGGGGAGGGTGCAGTCAGTGTGACATAGGACACCCTAGACCCCTCCAGAGTATGTGTTCGGAACATACGAGCTGTGATACTGGTTGTAGGCATTGTATTATAACATTTCTCTGTAGTATTCATTGCAGGAAATTGTGCTAAAGGCCAATAGTAGTGTTACAACAATTCTTGTTGTAAGTAGCTTTGGCTGTGAAGCAATAGATTTTTGAGAAATCTCGGTAGTTGCAACTACGACTTTTACTTTTGAAGTAATTACTTCTGCATAAGTACACGAGTTCAGTACTTCTATGAATTTACAAGAATTCATTTATGTTTGGTTATATTTTTAGGAATATATCCACTAGTTAATGGGGTTTATATGTGCACATGTAAACTTATAAGTTTTTAGTTTTCACCACTTACTTTAAGTGGGGTGCCTTCTTAACTAGCAGATCTGTGCACAGAGTCTCAGAGTTAACCCTTTTTCAAGCAGGCTTCTTTGAAGCACGCTCCTGCTTGTACCCCTTTTTGAAGATTTAGGCTGTATAAAGTTTATGCACCCGAATATCTCTTTTTTACAAAAGTAAGAATACTATGTGGTTGTTTGATTATCTGCTTTTCTAGAGTTATGATATGATTACGAATGTCCCCCTCCAGTCTTAGAAATCAGGCATGTTCGTCAATGATGGAGGGGCCACTAATAAATTATAGGTTTGACTCCTGTAAGGAGATAAAGAAAACCTAATATTTAGTAGTGGCCCCGTAATCATTGACGACTGGGGCCCTCCCGACCATCCCCTTCCCATTCGTTGATGTATTAAGGATTTTGGTTTACTTGATACGTCAGTGAAGGAAGAATGACGCCTGAATCAGTGTCTGGTCAAAGATCCACACAAGTACATCCACAATATGATGGAAAGCTTATTGGGTAGTTATTCTTATTTTCTTTTTCTTTTTTATTTTTTACAAAGTTTTTTCGTAGTGGGAACCCAATTCATAATGACTGAAGCCATGAGTGAGGTCGCGTGCGCTCATGATGAAGGCTCCTCAGATTTTAAATGCTCTGCGCGGTAGATTCAAACTACGGCGGATTAGTGTTTGAAGAGGATGCCTTATGTAATAGGCATGTTCGTCAATGATTACGGGGCCACTACTAAATATTAGGTTTTCTTTATCTCCTTATAGGAGTCAAACCTATAATGTGTGCGATTAGTTTGCTTAATAAACAGATTAACTTGCTCATGTAATAATGTACACCTTATGTGGTGGACTGTGTTCTTTTATTTCATAAATTATATTTTAGTAAGCGTTATTTCCACACAGTGATTTTGATAAGTTATTTTACCTTTATCTTGTACTGTCCCAGTTTTGGTTTGTTTAGTTTGCAAGTTTTAAATTGTGTATTTATTAGTTAGATATTGCAATTTTGAATACCAGAGCAAGGCCATACCCTAGTTACAAGTATATATGTATTAGAGATGGAACGAATGTAAATTTTCCATATTTGCGAATGCGAATGCAAATTGCGAATATTTCAATCCTTATTCCATCTTCCAATAAAATATTCAATATCTGGTACTAAATACGAAATCAGTGACGAAGTGTGATGGAATATTGTTTATTGATATGCTATTACATTGGATATGTATGAAATGGCAATATTGTGACGGTGAATTTCAGTGTGACTATCAAGGTCGAGTCCTTGGAGTGCCACATGTATTTGTTGATTTCATTAATTGAGTTTAGAAGTAAAGTTGGTTAGTGAAAAAATAAAAATAAATTCTGGTTTAGAGCAATTTATAGCGAGGCCTTCCCTATTAATCACTCCTGGGAAGGTCTCGTTGAGGACCAGGGAGGGTCTCGTTGAGGACCGGGGATGGTTTCCTTGAGAACCGGGGAAGGTCTCGTTGAGGATCGGGAAGGGTCTCGTTGAGGACCAGGGATGATCTCGTTTGATGATCAGGAGGGTTTCGTTGAGAACCATGGATTGTCTCGTTGAGGATCGGGTATGGTCTCGTTGAGGACCGAGGAAGGTCTCGTTTAGGACCGGAGAGGGTCACATTGAGGACCGGAATGGTCTTTTTGATGACCGTGATGGTTGGGAACCGTGGTGGTTTTGTTGAGGACCGCGATGGTCTCTTTAAGCACCGAGTTGGTCTTGTTCAGCACTGGGATGGTTGGGGACCGGGATGATCTCGCTGAGGACCTGGGAGGGTCTCGTTGAGGAACACGGAGGGTCTCATTCAGGACCGTGGATGGTGTCATTGTGGACTGGGGATGGTCTCGTTGACGGCCGGTGAAGGTCTCGATGAGGACCGAGGAAGGTCTCATTGAGGATCGGGGATGGTCTCGTTGAGGACCGGGGATGGTCTTGTTGAGGACCGGGGAGGGTCTCCTTGAGGACTGGGGATTGTTTCGTTGAAGATCGGGAAGGGTCTCGTTGAGGACAAGGTAGGGTCTCGTTGAGGACTGGGAAGGGTCTCGTCTGAGGATTTGGGAGGGTCTTGTTGAGGAACAGGGAAGGTCTCGTTAAGGACCTGGGATGGTGTCATTGAGGACCATTAAGATCTCGTTGAGGACCGGGAAGGTCTCGTTGAGGACCGGGTTTGCCTCATTGAGGATCAGGATGGTTGGGAACCAGGATAATCTTGTTGAGGACCGCGATGGTCTCGTTAAGCACCGAGTTTGTCTCGTTAAGCTCCAGGATGGTCTCTGTTGAGGACTGGGAGGGTCTCGCTGAGGACCGAAGAGGATCTCGTTGAGGATCAGGGAGAGTCTCGTTGAGGACCAGGGAGGGTCTCGTTGAGGACCGGGGAGGGTCTCGTTGAGGACCGGGGATGGTCTCATTGAGGACTGGGGATGGTCTCGTTGAGGACCGGGGATGGTCTAGGTGAGGACAGGGGATGGTCTGTTGGGGACCAGCGATGGTCTTGTTGTTGACCGGGGTTGGTCCGTTGAGGAAAGGGGATGGTCTCGTTCAAGACCGGAAAGGTCTCATTGAGGACGGGGATGGTCTCGTTGAGGACCGGGAATGGTCTCATTGAGGACCGGGTATAGTCTCGTTGAGGACTAGGGAGGGTTTCGTTGAAGACCAGGGAGGGTATTGTTGAAGACCAGGGAGGGTCTTGTTGAGTACCAGGGAGGGTCTCGTTGAGGACTGGGGGAGGGTCTCGTTGAGGACAGAAGAGAGTCTCGTTGAGGAGTGTCTTGTTGAGGACCGGGGAGGGTCTCGTTGAGGACTGGGAAGGGTCTCGTTGAGGACTGGGATGGTCTCGTTGAGAACCAGGAATGGTCTCGTTGCGGACCGGGAATAGTCTCGTTGAAAACCGGGGTGGAATCCTTGAGGACCAGGGTTAGTCTCGTTGAAGGTCGGGAGGGTCTCATTGAGGACAGGGATGGTCTCAATGAGGACCGGGAATGGTCTCGTTGAGGATTAGGATGGTCTCGTTGAGGACCGACGAGGATCTTGTTGAAGACCGGGGAGGGTCTCGTTGAGGACCGCCGAAGGTCAGTTTGATGACCGAGGAGGGTCTTGTTGATAACCGGGGATGGTCTTGTTAATGACGGGGGATGGTGTCGTTGAGAACCGGATAGGGTCTCGTTGATGACTGGGGATGGTCTTGTTGAGGACCTGAGAAGATCTCGTTGAGGAACGAGGAGGGTCTCGTTAATGACCGTGGAGGGACTCGTTGAGGACCGGCGATGGTCTCGTTGATGACCGGGATGGTCTCATTGACGACCGGGGAGGGTTTCGCTGAGGACCAGAGATACTCTTGTTGAGGACCGAGATGGTCTCGTTGAAGACCTGGGATTGTCTCGTTGAGGACTGGGATGGTCTCGTATAGGACCGGGGATGGTCTCGTTGAGGACCAGCGAAGGTCTCTTTGTGGACCTAGGAGGGTCTTGTTGATGACTGGGGATGGTCTCGTTGAGGACCGGGGATAGTCTCTTTGAGGACCGGGGAGGGTCTTGTTGATGACCGGGCAGGGTCTCGTTGAGGACTGGGGATGGTATCGTTGAGGACCAGGGATGGTCTCGTTGAGGACCGGGGATGGTCTCGTTGAGGAGCGGGGAGAGTCTCTTTGAAGATGGGGGATGGTCTCGTTAAAGACCGGGGAGGATCTCGTTGATGACCGGGGAGGGTATCGTTGAGGACCGGGGAGGATATCGTTGATGAATAGGGAGGGTCTCGTTGAGGACCGGGGATGGTCTCGTTGATGACCAGGGAGGGTCTCGTTGAAGACTGGGATTGTCTCGTTGAGGACCGGGGAATGTCCTGTTGAGGACTGGGGAAGGTCCTGTTGAGGACCCTAAAGGGACTCGTTGAGGATCGAGGATAGTCTAGTTGGGGACTGGGGATGGTCTCATTGAGGACCGAGGATGGTCTCGTTGATGACCTGGGAGGTTCTCCTTGAGGACTGAGGATATGGTCTCAATGACGACCATGGATGGTCTCGTTGAGGACCGGAGACGGTCTCATTGATGACAGGGGATGGTCTCGTTAAGTCCCAGGGAAGGTGTCTTTGTGGACCGGGGAGGGTCTCGTTAAAGACCGGGGATGGTCTCGTTCAGGACGAGGATTGTCTCGTTGAGGACTGGGGAATGTCCTGTTGAAGACTGGGGAATGTCCTGTTGAGGACAGGGAAGGGGCTCGTTGAGGACCGAGGATGGTCTCGTTGAGGACTGAGGATGGTCTCCTTGAGGACCGAGGATGGTCTCGTTGATGAACTGGGATGGTCTCGTTGAGGACTGGACTGGGGATGGTCTAGTTAAGGTCCGGGGATGGTCTCGTTGATGACCGGGGATGGTCTCGTTGAGGACCGGGGAAGGTCTCGTTAAGGACAGGGGATGGAGGACCGGGGATGGTCTCGTTGAGGACCGAGAATGGTCTCGTTGATGACTTGATAGGGTCTCGTTGAGGACCAAGGACGGTCTCGTTGAGGACCGAGGATGGTCTCGTTGATGACCGAGTAGGGTTTCGCTGATGACCGGGGAGGGTCTTGTTGAGGACCGGGATGGTCTCATTGAGGACCTGGGAGGGTCTCGTTGAAGACCGAAGATGGTCTCGTTGAGGACCAGGGATGGTCTCGTTGAGGACCGGGGAAGGACTAGTTGAAGACCGGGGAGGATCTCGTTGAGATCGTGGAGGGTCTCGTTGACGACCAGGGACGGTCTCGTTGACGACCGGAGAGGATCTTGTTGAGGACCGGGAGGGTCTCGTTGAGGACCGGGGAGGGTCTCGTTAACCCGGGAACTGCGGGGAGACTCTTAAGAGTTCCCCCGGCGGACTGCGGGAAGACTCTTGAGAGTAAGTAAAACAAAAAATCAACTTTTGACATCGAAACAAAAATTATTTTTTTTATTTTTATTTGGCCCCTGGGCCATGCAAAATCTCAGTCCTCTACCTCCCCTCCTTCCCCACTTTCCTCCTCTCCTTCAGTTATCACCTATTTTCCCTATTATTCCCTTATTATGAGGTATATTTTCGTGCTAACATTAGCGAGTTGCAAGCAGGGTGTTGTCATCACTGATGGCAAGCGAGTGCAAGAGAGAGAGAGAGAGTATCGATCGACTGTGTCTCAGTGGCCTTGGGGGGAAATTGGCGGGAAAGCAGTTTGCCTCACCCATACATTATACAACTCGCGGGCTAAATCTCCGATTTTGACCATCCAAACGCTGTTTTCACTCGTTTTATTGTTGTTTCAGGTTAATACCTTTATAATCAACCCATAATAGGCGCATATGGATAATTATTAATGCTATTAATGGTACAATGAATATTTTAGTGACGGAAACACCTCAAATACGTCAGCACAGGGGGACGTTTCCAATTACCCCCATGCGCACTTGTTAGGTTAAGGACCGGGATGGTCTCGTTGATGACAGGGATGATGGTCTCGTTGAAAACCGGGATGATCTTGTTGAAGACCGGGATGGTCTCTTTAACCCCTTCAACCCGGATGACCTCTTGTACACCCATAAAAACCTTGGCCCACGCAACCCGGAAGACCTCTTATACACCCATGACGTCACAGCCTGTGAGCTTGGTGTGCGAGGCGTCGGTCCGACGCATGTAAACAACAGCCGGCTGGACCGACGCTCCGCATCTCCGGCCACAAGAAGGAGAGCGTCGCTTGTTCGTGTGTGCCTGTATGTTGTTGTTCAGTATCGAAAAGTGGTGTAAAGTGGCTGGTTTGGCCATAAAGTTATCTCCAATGAAATCATCATCACAGCTCACCCAGTTGACTTAGAGAGCTCTACTTAATGCCATTCTACAGGTAAATAACACAGCTACGCTTGGGGATGCGCGGGAATGCGGGAAGCAGTCTGATTAACGAATATACGGTAGCCTAGCCTAGACGTTTTTCGGCCAAAACACCCGGGTTTCGATGAATATATATATATATTACATAACCGGGGCTGGAGGGTTAAGTACCGGGATGGTCTCGATGAGGACCGGGATGGTCTCGTTGACCACCAGGATGGTCTCGTTTAGGACCTGGGATGGTCTTGTTGAGGACCGGGGAGGGTCTCGTTGAAGACCGGTGAGGGTCTCCTTATGGACTGTGGAGGATCTCGTTGATGATCTGGAAGGGTCAAGTTGAAGACCGGGGATGATCTCGTTGAGGACCGAGGAGGGTCTCGTTGCGGACCGGGATTGTCCTCTTGAGGACCGGGGAGGGTCTCATTGAGGGCCGGGATGGTTTCGTTGAGTATCAGGGAAAGTCTCGTTAAGGACCGGGGATGGTGTCGTTGAGGACCAGGGAGGATCTCGTTGAGGACCGTGGAGGATCTCGTTGAGGACCGGGAGGGTCTCGTTGAGGACCAGTTAGCGTCTCGTTGAAGAGATGGATGGTCTTGTTGAGGACCTTGATGGTCTCTTGGAGTACCAGGATAGTCTCGATGAGCACCCGGATGGTCTAGTTGAGCCCCGGGATGGTTTCGTTGAGGACCAGGGAAAGTCTCGTTGAGGGCCGGGGATGGTTTCATTGAAGACCAGGGAAGGTTTCACTGAGGACCGGGGAAGGTCTCGTTGAGGACCAGGGAGGATCTTGTTGACCGTGGAGGGTCTCGTTGAGGACCAGGTAGGGTCTCGTTGAGGACCGGGGATTGTCTCGTTGAGGACCGGGGACGGTCTCGGTGAGGACTGGGATAGTCTCGTCGAAGACAGGGATGGTCTTGTTGAGGACTGGGATGGTCTCTTTTTGTACCAGGATGGTCTCGATGAGGACCGGGATGGACTCGTTGGGGACCGGGATGGTCCCGTTGACCACCGGGATTGTCTCGTTGAGGACCGGGGAGGGTCTCGTTGAGGACCGGGGAGGATCTCGTTGATGACCGGGAAGGGTCTCGTTGAGGACCGTGGATGGTCTCGTTGAAGACCAGGGAGGGTCTCGTTGATGACCTGGATTGTTTCGTTGAGTACCGTGGAGGGTCTCATTGAGGACCGGGGAGGGTCTCGTTGAGGACCGGGAAGGGTCACGTTGAGGACCGGGGAGGGTCTCGTTGAGTACCGGGGAGCGCCTCGTTAAGGACCGGGGAGGATCTTGTTGATGACCGGGCAGGATCTCGTTGAGGACTGGGAATGGTATCGTTGAGGAACAGGGATGGTCTCGTTGAGGACCGGGGATGGTCTCGTTGAGGAGCGGGGAGGGTCTCTTTGAAGATCGGGGATGGTCTCGTTAAGGACCGGGGAGGATCTCGCTGATGACCGGGGAGGGTATCGTTGAGGACTGGGGAGGATATCGTTGATGAATAGGGAGGGTCTCGTTGAGGACCGGGGATGGTCTCGTTGATGACCAGGGAGGGTCTCGTTGAAGACTGGGATTGTCTCGTTGAGGACCAGGGAATGTCCTGTTGAGGACGGGGGAAGGTCCTGTTGAGGACCCTAAAGTGACTCATTGAGGACCGAGGATGGTCTAGTTGAGGACTGGGGAGGGTCTCGTTGAGGACCGAGGATGGTCTCGTTGATGACCTGGGAGCTTCTCCTATAGGACTGAGGATATGGTCTCATTGACGACCATGGATGGTCTCGTTGAGGACCGGGGATGGTTTCATTGATGACAGGGGATGGTCTCGTTGAGTCCCAGAGAAGGTGTCTTTGTGGACCGGGGAGGGTCTCGTTGAAGACCGGGGATGGTCTCGTTCAGGACGAGGATTGTCTAGTTGCGGACTGGGGAATGTCCTGTTCAGGACTGGGGAAGGTCCTGTTGAGGACCCTAAAGTCACTCATTGAGGACGGAGGATGGTCTAGTTGAGGACTGGGGATGGTCTAGTTGAGGACCGGGAGGGTCTCGTTGAGGACCGGGGATTGTCTCGTTAAGGACCGGGATGGTCTCGTTGATGACAGGGATGATGGTCTCGTTGAGCACCGGGATGGTCTTGTTGAAGACCGGGATGGTCTCTTTAAGTACCGGGATGGTCTCGATGAGGACCGGGATGGTCTCGTTGACCACCAGGATGGTCTCGTTTAGGACCTGGGATGGTCTTGTTGAGGACCGGGGAGGGTCTCGTTGAAGACGGGGGAGGGTCTCCTTATGGACTATGGAGGATCTCGTTGATGACCTGGGAGGGTCTCGTTGAAGACCGGGGATGATCTCGTTGAGGACCGGGGAGGGTCTCGTTGCGGACCGGGATTGTCCTCTTGAGGACTGGGGAAGGTCCTGTTGAGGACCCGGAATGGCCTCGTTGAGGACTGGGGAGGGTCTAATTGAGGACCGGGATGGTTTCGTTGAGTACCAGGGAAAGTCTCGTTAAGGACCGGGGATGGTGTCGTTGAGGACCAGGAAGGATCTCGTTGAGGACCGTGGAGGACCTCGTTGAGGACCGGGAGGGTCTCGTTGAGGACCAGTTAGGGTCTCGTTGAAGACAGGGATGGTCTTGTTGAGGACCTTGATGGTCTCTTGGAGTACCAGGATAGTTTCGATGAGGACCGGGATGGTCTCATTGAGGACCGGGGAGGGTCTCGTTAAGGACCGGGATGGTCTCGTTGATGACAGGGATGATGGTCTCGTTGAGCACCGGGATGGTCTTGTTGAAGACCGGGATGGTCTCTTTAAGTACCGGGATGGTCTCGATGAGGACCGGGAAGGTCTCGTTGACCACCAGGATGGTCTCGTTGAGGACCTGGGATGGTCTTGTTGAGGACAGGGAAGGGTCTCGTTGACGACCGGGGAGGGTCTCCTTATGGACTGTGGAGGATCTCGTTGATGACCTCGAAGGGTCTCGTTGAAGACCGGGGATGATCTCGTTGAGGACCGGGGAGGGTCTCGTTGCAGACCGGGATTGTCCTCTTGAGGACTGGGGCAGGTCCTGTTGAGGACCCGGAATGGGCTCGTTGAGGACCGGGGAGGATCTCATTGAGGAACGGGATGGTTTCGTTGAGTACCAGGGAAAGTCTCGTTAAGGACCGGGGATGATGTCGTTGAGGACCAGGGAGGATCTCGTTGAGGACCGTTGAGGATCTCGTTGAGGACCGGGAGGGTCTCGTTGAGGACCAGTTAGGGTCTCGTTGAAGACAGGGATGGTCTTGTTGAGGACCTTGATGGTCTCTTGGAGTACCAGGATAGTCTCGATGAGGACCGGGATGGTCTCGTTGAGCCCCGGGAGGGTTTCGTTGAGGACCAGGTAAAGTCTCGTTGAGGACCGGGGATGGTTTCATTGAGGACCGGGGAAGGTTTCGTTGAGGACCGGGGAAGGTCTCGTTGAGGACCAGGGAGGATCTTGTTGAGGACCGTGGAGGGTCTCGTTGAGGACCAGGCAGGGTCTCGTTGAGGACCAGGCAGGGTCTCGTTGAGGACCGGGGATGGTCTCGTTGAGGACAGGGGACGGTCTCGTTGAGGACCGGGGAGGTTTCTCGTTGATGACCGGAATGGTCTCGTTGAGCACCGGGATAGTCTCGTCGAAGACAGGGATGGTCTTGTTGAGGACTGGGATGGTCTCTTTTTGTACCAGGATGGTCTCGATGAGGACCGGGATGGACACTGAGCTTTGCGCAGTGGCAGTATCGTAACCAATGAGGTTTAGTTTTCCGAGTGACGTATCTGCTACTGCTGAAGGCCCAAAACACGGTTGAAGTTTTCAATTCCATCTTTGCCTAGTACTTGCGACACCTCGGTTGGGTTACCTTCTTAGGAAGGTAATCAAGTCGTACCCCACCTGCTCGTGGTGACCTCGCAAACACCCATTTCTATTTATTTTTTCCATTTGTTCTTTTTTCAAGATAGGGTGACACAAACGGGGACGGCGCTACCTGGGTTTATCCCAGGTAGTAGTTTAATTTTACTGTAATTTTATTAAGTGTTTTGTATATTTTTAACTGTAGGCTACATAAATATAAACAATGGCCGGCCAAGGCAAACGGAGGCAGAGTTTATTGGGAGATGAAGAGAGCTATGAATTTGAGGGATTTCTGGCAGGGGGTAATGAAGTGGAGGATCAATTGACTGTGGTGAAGAGACAGATGATGGGTCTGTTAAGATGGAAGGGAGTTATGGAGAATTGGAGGAGAGATATAGGTGTGAAGGTGGAGTCACTGACAGAAATATGTGGAGCCAGTTCAGTAGCAACTGCAGATGGGCCATTAATTGCTAACCTAGATGCTGTGATGAGGAAAGTAGATGAGCTGGAGGCAGAGAACATGGCACTCAAGGAGCAGCTAAAGGAGTATGAGGGCCATTTAAGTGAGAAAGTAAAGGGAGTAATAAGTGAGGAGAAAAATGAGTGGACAAGGGTGGGGAATGCTAAGGTGGATGCATTGGAAGAAATCATGAAGGAGCAGGTGGAAGAGAGAGAAAAAGAGAAAAGAGAGTTTGAGAAGAATGTAGTGCAGGTTTTGAAGAGCAAGGAAAAGGTAGTGAGGGAAACAGTAGAGACCAAAAAGGAGCCGACCAAACGCACCACTGAGGTGGTAGATGGTGGAAAGAAAAAAACTGTCTGGGACCATCAGGTCCTGGTAGTGAAGCCAAAAGACCGATCCTCCGAGCCAGTAAGCCCACCAGATACAAAGGCAATCGAGACTGCTTTGGCTTCGGTTCCGGTTAACAAGTTAACTAGAACTGATTCAGGTGTACTGGTGGTACGACTTCCATCCAAGAAAGCCAAAGAAGATGCAGAAAGGGCCATCAATCAGTGTTTGGGGGTGGACAGTGCCTTCAGTGTCTCCGAACCAAAGAAGATGATGCCAAAAATGACTCTGGTAGGCATTGCTAATGACGCTGAGGATAATGAGATCATTCCCAGCATCCTCAACAAGAACCCAAGAATAAAGTCCCTGGTCGACGATGGCTTAGCTATGAATTTGCTATTCACTAAGCAAAAGAGTGATGCACACACTAAGACTGCGGTAGTAAAAATGTCACCTGAAATACGCTCTTCCATTGTGGATGATGGCAATTCTGTGTGTGTTGGACTTGTGAGATGTCGTGCATACGATCGCTTCTGGGTAACACAATGTTACCATTGCCAGGGCTTTGGTCATACCAGTGACAGGTGTTTTTGGAAAAATGAGGATCCAAAATGCAACTTCTGTGCCGGTACTCATAACTCAAAAGACTGCACCAACAAGACTTCCCCCAAATGTATAAATTGTATGAGCTCCACATCAGTTACGGAGCCGCCAAATCATTTCGCCTCAAGTAGAAATTGTCCTTTAATGACAGCTCAGAGAAATAAAGTTATTGAGAACACCAATTTTGTAGGTTCAAAAAACTGAAAAATGCACATGGGAGCCGGTTGAAACTGGGTCTGTTGAATGTTCGTTCCTTGCGTAACAAAATGGATCATATTTGCGAGATCTTGGATGAACGTAACCTTGATGTATTATGTCTCACTGAGACCTGGTTGTTCGAGTCAGATCTGAATATTATCCAGGCGGCATTGCCTAAAACCCATTCCATAATAAATGTTCCTAGGCCTAGGGGAGATCATCCGGGTGGTGGAGTGGCAGTTGTCTACTCCACATCTCTGGTGAATATCTTGCAAATAAGCCATAACCCAGCCCCTCTTTATTATGAACTGTTGGAAGTGGAAATAAAACTCCATCAACAAATTCTAAGAATGGCAGTTGTCTATAGGCCTGGCCATCGTGGCACAGATAGGGGTTTTATGGAAGAGTTTGGGCAGTTTCTCGAGGAATTTTCTGCTAAAACCGGAAGACTTTTGATATGTGGAGATTTTAATTACTGGGTTGACAGCCCTCATCTGAAGCCATTCTCTCCTGAGTTCCTTGAGTTGACTGATCAGAACAATTTTGTAAACCATGTGTCCCACCCAACTCATATCTTAGGACACACCCTTGACTTGGTTTTCTCTCCTGTGGGTTGTGGTGGTGTTCTGGATGTTGATGTTGAAAATGCTGACCCTAATACCTCTGATCATGCTTTGATTACTTTCAGCTTTGATTTCCCTAAGCCACTCACACATGAAAAAGTAATCAGATTTAGAAATTATAAAAATGCAGACCTAAATTTGGCTAGCAGTGAAGTAAAACAGTACTTGGGAAGTATTGATACTTCCATCCTTACTTCAGATGAGCTGGTGGAGGTACATGGAAATGCACTTAAATTAGTGTTCGATCATCACTGTCCAGAAGTAGAGAAGAAAATCATAGTACGAGATGATTCGCCCTGGTATAGCACTCGAGTTAAATTTCTTAGAAGAGCGCGTAGAAGAGCTGAACGTGAATGGCGAAAAAATAAAACAGACTCTACATGGTTGCAATATCTGTCAGCCAGAAGAGCTGTGGTCCAGAAAATCAAAGATGAAAAGAAAGTGTATTATCAGGGAAAAGTTGACTCGTGTGGTAACGACCAGAGGAGGTTGGCTTCAATTGTAAACAGTTTACTTGGAAAAACAAGAGTCAGCTTAAGACCTTCTGTACCCGATGCCGAGTTGGCTGCCAACTTTGTGGCATTTTTTGCTGGCAAGATAACTCGCATAAGACAGGAACTGGATGATGCTTCTGTTGGTGAAGAACTTTCAGTTGTACTCCAACCCCGACACATTCCTAATAATGTCCTCTCATCCTTTCACTCAGTAGAGGTGGTCATGATCTCGTCCTACATAAGAAACCTCAATAAAACATTTTGCCCGTTGGATCCCATAAATGTTTCCAAGCTACCAAGAGTCTATGATCACACAGTTGAGTTTATTTCCAAAATAATTAATAAGTGCTTCTCTGAAGGTAGCTTCCCACATTCTGAAAAGCATGCACTACTCCGACCTACTCTAAAGAAGCCTGGACTTGATGTTGAGAACATGTTGAACTATCGTCCTGTCTCCAAGCTGTCCTTCATATCAAAGATATTAGAGCGTGCAATACTTGACCAATTACAACCACTACTTCAGCAGAATGAAACTATCCCAATTTTTCAGTCTGCTTACCGACAGCATCATTCAACTGAAACAGCATTGATTAGAGTACATAATGATCTAGTTGAGAACATTTGCAATGGTGTGGCCTCACTATTGGTCTTGCTTGATCTCTCTGCGGCTTTTGACACAGTGGATCACGAGTTGTTATTGAGTGATCTTTATGATTGTGGTGTGTGTGACTCCGCTCTCTTGCTTCTTGGGTTGTACTTGTCAGGTAGATCCCAGAGTGTGATGGTAAATCAAGTGGTCTCGGACTCGACACCCCTGCAGTATGGTGTTCCGCAGGGATCAGTTTTAGGTCCTATCCTATTTATAATTTATATTAGCAGTTTGTCTCTTCTGCTTCGTGCACATAATGTCACCTTTCACTTTTATGCAGATGACACCCAGATTTATGTGAGAATCACAAATATAGTTGATATACGGAGTAAGATGGAATTGTTGATGTCTGATATCAAGAAGTGGATGAGAGCGAGCAAACTTAAACTAAATGATGGTAAAACTGATATTCTCATCATCCGAGGAAATAGAAGAGCTGATGATATAGTAGGTGCCCTCTCCATCAATGTGGGTGGATCTCAGCTGCGACCGGCCAACTCTGTTCGAAATCTGGGTGTATATGTGAACTCCCGATTAGATTTCAAAGAGCATGTAAACCAGATAGTTAAAAGTTGTTACTTGCACATCAGAAATCTCTATTTGGTGAAGCCGTTTATAACCAGACGTTGCCTCCTGACGTTGGTTCACTCATTGGTCTTCTCTCGTGTTGATTATTGCAATGCCCTGTTGGTGGGTCTTCCAAATTATATTTTGAAGAAAGTTCAGTCTGTTCTTAACAGGGCCGCAAGACTAATTTTTGGTGTTCCACCTAGAACTCCTACTACATCTCTTCACATAGAACTGCACTGGCTGCCAGTAAGAGCAAGAATAGAATTTAAGTTGTGTTTGGTGACTTTTAAGGTTCTCAAATTTGGTGAGCCTAGGTACCTTGCGGAGCTGCTCAGGCGCCCACCGGCACACCATGGTGTAGTTGTGCGTCATGACAATGACCCTTTTCGTCTTGATGAACCAAGGGCTTTCCAGCAGTCTTCTTTCTTTGAGAGGTCATTCTCCTACATGTCTCCGAGGTTGTATAACAGGTTGCCGCTGTCCATGAGACAACTGAGTTCTGTTGAATGCTTCAAGAGACAACTTAAGACTTTTCTCTTTGAGAGAAGCTATGATCTTGAGAGAGGTGTCATGACAGATGGCTATAGAGTTTAGGCTATTTTGCCACTGCTAGTGATTGTTAAATGTGTGTTGTATATAAGCCTTCTTTTGATGCATTGATTTTTGTTCTTTTTTCTTTCTCTTTTCGAGCGCTAGTGAATTCTTCGGAAAAATTGGCGCTTATGAGAAATAAGTAACATGCTTATTATTATTATTATTATTACCAGGATGGTCTCGATGAGGACCGGGATGGACTCGTTGGGGACCGGGATGGTCCCGTTGACCACCGAGAGGGTCTCGTTGAGGACCTGGATTGTTTCTTTGAGTACCGTGGAGGGTCTCATTGAGGACCGGGGAGGGTCTCATTGAGGACCGGGGAGGGTCTCATTGAGGACCGGGGAGGGTCTCGTTGAGGACCGGGGAGCACCTCATTGAGGACCGGGAAGTGTCTTGTTGATGACCGGGCAGGGTCTCGTTGAGGACTGGGGATGGTATCGTTGAGGACCAGGGATGGTCTCGTTGATGACCGGGGATGGTCTCGTTGAGGAGCGGGAAGGGTATCTTTGAAGATCAGGGATGGTCTCGTTAAGGACCGGGGAGGATCTCGTTGATGACCCGGGAGGGTATCGTTGAGGACCGGGGAGGATATTGTTGATGAATAGGGAGGTTCTCGTTGAGAACCTGGGATGGTCTCGTTGATGACCAGGGAGGGTCTCGTTGAAGGCTGGGATTATCTCGTTGAGGACCGGGGAAGGTCCTGTTGAGGACTGGGGAAGGTCCTGTTGAGGACCCAAAAGGGACTCGTTGAGGACCGAGGATGGTCTAGGTGAGGACTGGGGATGGTCTCGTTGAGGACCGAGGATGGTCTCGTTGATGACCTGGGAGCTTCTCCTTGAGGACTGAGGATATGGTCTCATTGACGACCATGGATGGTCTCGTTGAGGACTGGAGATGGTCTCATTGATGACAGGGGATGGTCTCATTGAGTCCCAGGGAAGGTGTCTTTGTGGACCGGTGAGGGTCTCGTTGAAGACCAGGGATGGTCTCATCCAGGACAAAGATTGTCTCGTTGAGGACTGGGGAATGTCCTGTTGACGATTGGGGAATGTCCTGTTGAGGACAGGGAAGGGGCTCGTTGAGGACCGGGATGGTTTCGTTGAGTACCAGGGAAAGTCTCGTTAAGGAACGGGGATGGTGTCGTTGAGGACCAGGGAGGATCTCGTTGAGGACCGTGGAGGATCTCGTTGAGGACCGGGAGGGTCTCGTTGAGGACCTTGATAGTCTCTTGGAGTACCAGGATAGTCTCGATGAGGACCGGAATGGTCTCGTTTAGTCCCGGGATGGTTTCGTTGAGGACCAGTGAAAGTCTCGTTGAGGACCGGGGATGGTTTCATTGAGGACCGGGGAAGGTTTCGTTGAGGACCAGGGAAGGTCTCGTTGAGGACCAGGGAGGATCTTGTTGAGGACCGTGGAGGGTCTCGTTGAGGACCAGGCAGGGTCTCGTTGAGGACCGGGGATGGTCTCGTTGAGGACCGGGGACGGTCTCGTTTATGACCAGGGAGGTTTCTCATTGATGACCGGAATGGTCTCGTTGAGCACCGGGATAGTCTCGTCGAAGACAGGGATGGTCTTGTTGAGGACCGGGATGGTCTCTTTTTGTACCACGATGGTCTCGATGAGGACCGGGATGGACTCGTTCGGGACCGGGATGGTCCCGTTGACCACCGGGATGGTCTCGTTAAGGACCGGGGAAGGTTTCGTTGAGGACCGGGGAGGATCTCTTTGATGACCGGGAAGGGTCTCGTTGAGGACCGGAGATGGTCTCGTTGAAGACCAGGGAGGGTCTCGTTGAGGACCCGGATTGTTTCGTTGAGTACTGTGGAGGCTCTCATTGAGGACCAGGGAGGGTCTCGTTGAGGACCGGGGAGTGCCTCGTTGAGGACCGGGGAGGGTCTTGTTAATGACCGGGCAGGGTCTCGTTGAGGACTGGGGATGGTATCGTTGAGGACCAGGGATGGTCTCGTTGAGGACCGGGGATGGTCT
Organism: Lithodes maja; assembly: GCA_037953745.1. Classification (NCBI taxonomy): domain Eukaryota; kingdom Metazoa; phylum Arthropoda; class Malacostraca; order Decapoda; family Lithodidae; genus Lithodes; species Lithodes maja. The sequence continues at coordinate 57,080 of JBAKBP010002609.1, forward strand.
CGTTGAGTAGCGGGGAGGGTCTCTTTGAAGATCGGGGATGGTCTCGTTAAGGACCGGGGAGGATCTCGTTGATGACCGGGGAGGGTATCGTTGAGGACCGGGGAGGATATCGTTGATGAATAGGGAGGTTCTCGTTGAGGACCGGGGATGGTCTCGTTGATGACCAGGGAGGGTCTCGTTGGAGACTGGGATTATCTTGTTGAGGACCGGGGAATGTCCTGTTGAGGACTGGGGAAGGTCCTGTTGAGGACCCTAAAGGGACTCGTTGAGGACCGAGGATGGTCTAGGTGAGGACTGGGGATGGTCTCGTTGAGGACCGAGGATGGTCTCGTTGATGACCTGGGAGCTTCTCCTTGAGGACTGAGGATATGGTCTCATTGACGACCATGGATGGTCTCGTTGAGGACCGGAGATGGTCTCATTGATGACAGGGGATGGTCTCATTGAGTCCCAGGGAAGGTGTCTTTGTGGACCGGGGAGGGTCTCGTTGAAGACCGGGGATGGTCTCGTTCAGGACGAGGATTGTCTCGTTGAGGACTGGGGAATGTCCTGTTGAAGACTGGGGAATGTCCTGTTGAGGACAGGGAAGGGGCTCGTTGAGGACCGAAGATGGTCTCGTTGAGGACGGGGGATGGTCTCCCTGAGGACCGAGGATGGTCTCGTTGATGAACTGGGATGGTCTCATTGAGGACTGGGGATGGTCTAGTTAAGGTCCAGGGATGGTTTCATTGATGACCGGGGATGGTCTCAAAGGAGTACAAAGGAGTACAAAGGAAATCAAGCAACAACATATCTAGTGACCCTTCTAGGCTGCTTGTCCTCCAAAACACTGAGGATCAAGTGTCCAAACAGTGGTTTAGAGTGGGTAAGGGAACATTGGAAAGGGAACTACTGCCCTGCCACTAACGTGGCAGGACTAGGAAGTTAGTAGGGGACATATGGGTTAGTAACTGAGGGGAGGATAAAGTTATTCATTTACAAACGCAGTCAGTCGCGGGTTTGATGCGAGATATTTGTCTAGGCGGAATTTAAATGAATCAGCGGTGCTGCAGTCTATAACGTCTCGGGGAAGCCCATTCCACAAGTTGACAACTCGATTGAAGAAGAAATTCTTAGATTCGTGCGAGTTAAAAGATTTACCAATAATTTTGCAACCGTTTCCCCGCGTGTAATTAGATTGGTCGATAGTGAAGTACTTACTACAGTTCATATTGTCGATGCCTTTGATGATTTTGAACACTTGAATTAAGTCGCCTCTTAATCTACGCTGGGTTAAAGGAAATAGATTTAATTCTCTAAGACGCTCTTCGTATGGTTTGTTCTTTAGGCTAGGTACAATTTTGGTAACTCTACGTTGAACTCGTTCTAGCTTGTTTATATCTTTTTGGTAATAAGGGCACCAGGATTGAACGCAGTATTCCAGAAGAGGGCGGACTAAGGAATTGTAAAGGGTTAGGATAACTTCTTTGTATTTATGCTCAAATGACCTGCCTATAAAGCCAATTATTTTGTTTGCCTTCTTAACAACTTCTGAACATTGTTGACTCGGTTTTAGGTTACTCGATATTGTGACTCCCAGATCGGTTTCTCTGTTTACATTCTTAAGCTGAGTGCCATTCATCGAATAGTTTGCTTTCTCATTTAGGTATCCGACATGTAGTACTTTACATTTATCCGCATTGAAACTCATTTGCCAAATTTGGGCCCAACATGACAATTTATCTAGATTGTGTTGCATATCGTCAACTTGTTCTTTTGAGAGTACGCTATTTGCAATTTTTGTATCGTCAGCAAATTTTGAGATTGTGCAGGTGAGACCCTCATCTATGTCGTTGATGTAAATTAGAAAGAGAATTGGTCCTAGTACCGATCCCTGGGGTACCCCGCTACTTACATTGGTCCATTTAGATGCCTTACCGTTTATGACTACCCTTTGCTTTCTGTTGCTGAGCCAATTTTCTATCCATTTCAACACACCGTCTTGTATTCCATGCGCTTTTAGTTTTAGCAGTAAACGTTTGTGGGGAACTTTGTCAAAGGCCTTTTGAAAATCAAGGTATATAATATCTACAGCTTTACTCTCATCGTAGAGGTTGAGGATATCGTGGAAGAAGTCTAAGAGGTTTGTTAAACAGGAACGTTTTTTACGAAAGCCGTGTTGAGTATCTTTAAGTATGTTATTTTCCTCTAAGTGATTTACGAGTCTGTCTCGTATGACCGTTTCTAGCATTTTACATTCAACTGAGGTTAAGCTAATTGGACGATAGTTACTGGGTAGGGATTTGCTGCCTTTTTTTAATATCGGTGTTACGTTGGCTAGCTTCCACTGATCAGGCATAGTTCCAGACTGCAAGGATTTATTGAATAGTAATGTCAGTGGTTTGGAGAGCTCATTCTTAGCTTCCTTTAGAACTCTAGGCGAGATTGTATCAGGTCCTGGCGTTTTATTTTCCTTGAGTTTATCTAAACAATTCAATACTTCTCTCTCTGTAACGGTGATATTGCTTAGAACATCTGAATTATCAATCTGAATCGGCGATGGTGTAGGGATATCACTGAGGTCTTCTGTTGTAAAAACTGATGCAAAGAAGGTATTGAGGGCATTACTCATTTGTACTTCGTCTTTGGTGTATTCTCCTTTTTCATCGACTAATGGTCCAACAGTTGAAGTAACTACTTTTTTCTTTCTGATATAACTATAGAATTTTTGTCGGGTTTGTTTTACTTTGATTTGCAATATGTAACTCTAAGGTCTTTTTACTTTGCTTAATTAACTTTTTGGCTTTGCGTCGTAGCTCTACAAATTTCACCCGTTCTTCGTCATTTTGTGAGGATTTTAATCTATCATTAGCAAATTTTTTAGCAAGCAGGCAGTTTGAAATATCTTTATTCCACCATTTGGGCTTATTATTATGGCCTGGACGCCGTATTTTCGATGGTATGCAGTCTTGCACTGCTTTTAGGTAAGTGGTTTCGAATAACTTCCAAGATGTATTTATGTCGTTATTGTTAATTAAAAGCTCCAGTCAGTTTCTTTTGTGACGCACCCCAGTGCTCTGCAACGCAAACTGATTGTACTCCTTGGTACTCGACTGTACCGCCCGTGATCTGGCTACCGTCAGCCGCAATCTATATTGAGTGTGACAACTTATAACTATGTTCTTTGTATCTCTGCAAAGGTCTCGTCATGTGCTAACCAGTGGTGGGTTTTGTTTTAAGCCATGTCGAGACCTTCCATTTTATATGTAGTATCAATAGAGAAGTTGATAGATAAGACAATGGGAGTTCAGAGAGAGAGAGTGAGTTAGGCTTCAGAGCAAGAGGGTAGCAACGCGCCACGCTGCCGGCCGGGTGGGTTGCCAGACGTATGGACTGGTTGGCAGCCTTGCGCTTATAGCTAGGCGCGACAGGGTTGGTAGTCCATTGTTGCCTGCCTACGCTGCTTGGGCTGGGCCCATGTTGTCGTACAGCACATTGCCTGGAGGCTGGCTGCGTGTTCCATGACCAGGTTGCCTAGAACCTTTGAGATTCTAACATCCCTTGCCCTCTCTCCCAACTTCTCACGGTTGCACTCTTTCTCTCTGACGACATTACTCTCATTTCATTCTCTCTATTTAAATGCATAACCTTCCCTTGAGGTCCTAAAGGAGTTTCAGCACTCACCTCTCGTATTACTCTTAGGACAAGCATATATTTACATGTATTAGATTTAAGGGGTTAATGTGAACAGCGATCTTCTTGATGAGGATAGTTGGTGAACGTTCTACATGTTCACGAGTTATATGCCCCGCTCATCATCCCATTTGTGACTAGACTGGTGCCATGTGTAAGAGCCCGACCATGCCCAGGAGTTGTCTGTAGAGGGACGAGGACTTAGCCTTGATTTGCATACCGAGCCAGGAGCGAGTGTAGCACCCGAGACTACAGCTCGCTCGTAGTGCCGGTATAGTAGAGTAACGTAATTTATCTGTCCTTGTGTTCTCTACAGTCTTCTCCTGGGTTCTCGCTTTCGGTGCTGGGACTCGTTGTTCCTGTGACTTGGCCTGCTAGCTAGAACACATGGGGATGATGAGTGGGATATATCTTTATTTTACTATGCATTGCAGCTCTCTTTAAGTATATGTCTATAACCCTTTACAATACACATTACTCACACACAAGACAACACTATTAATACTTTCATGTATCAATTAACTGCACTGTCGTTTTGCTGCTGTGTCCGGAGTTCTGTTGCGTAGGGCGCATACGGACACGGAGGGGAGACAGAGTGAGAGAAGCGAAGTAGCCTATGCGGTAGTAGGCTACCGGCGCAATACTGTTGCCTGCAACCTTTTAGTTATTCCAAGTATAGATTCATTATTATAATAAGTGACTACTCTTTATGTTCCTCCCATGTGTATTATTAGGTATCTACTGGATCATGAACATCTTGTATGCTACATGCTAGTGCATGTTAGTAGGGGACAGTTATTGTAGTGCACGCGCTTTCAAGTAGGCGTGTACATTTGTCATTTAGCATTTCACTGTCATACCTTTGGCCTGCTTCTATTCTACATTATTAGAGGCTTAATATTTTTGTAGTTTCTTGAGTATTGCATTTCTTTAGTAATAACGTAACCTATAAATGTCTGAGGGAGTTTAGCCTCATAGCCTACCCCTGTTGTACACTTTCGCCGAGTTAAGGTACCTCGTTACCGTAGACGATAACTCTGTAGGGCGTTGGTGCTTTTGTTGTCTGGAGCATATAGTATTTGGGACTGGAATCGAGCGTGTCGTTGTCAATTAAGCCATTTCTGTCCTACGATCAAGAATCCCGAATATGTATTGCCGATCCAGCCGTAACAAAATGGCGACCTTGCACAAGATTCAGTAGTATCCTATCACATGTTTTTTGGAGAACTATTCTATGCTACCTAGTAGAGCTGGCTAGAATTTTCTTGCATATTGGAGGAATTTTTATTGTGTCATTATTGTATTGGTGGACTTGCAGATTGTTTCGTTAGGTGTCTAGAGTAGAGTCATTCAAGCATCTTTAACATTTTGTGAGTCGAGACTGCAATTAGTAATAAGCACTTTTTTTTTTTTATGAACAGCAATTGTATAACCAGCACTATGTCTAATGACTCATCATTTACGGGGGAGGATAACACGGTACAGCCTAGTGACCAGCAAGTACAGCAGATATTTAGGGAGGGGAGTGTTATAAGTGGAGAGAGGGATGCCCGGGCATTTTTGCAGACACCTTTGACCGAACAGCGCCTGCAGGCTATTGATTGTTACGGTCTTCGCTGTTTAGCCACGGTTTTGGGGCGGGACTGTCCTGACAGTTGGAGCAAGAAGAATTTGGTGGCATGTTTGTTGGGTGATGGCGATGGGGCAGTGGGTGGAGTGGGGTCTTGGGGGGTTCCTTCCAAGCCTCCATTCCACTCTACCCCTGAGCTGGGCCCTCAGCCAGCGAGTCTTAGCACGATGCAGCAGGAGGGTTCTCAATGGCAAGCTGGCTTACCCGTAAACACGTCTCGGTGTGGATCCCCCATTTTGTGCTCTCCCCCCCCCAGGCCTGTCTCCTGAGATGTTATTTCAGCTAGAACTAGCTAAGCTTAAGTTGCAAGAGAGTCAACAGGCTAGTATAGAACGGATTAAGCTGGAGGAGACTCAGATACAACAGGCTATTATAGAACGGATTAAGCTGCAGGAGACTCAGATACAACAGGCTAGTATAGAACGCATAGAGGTTGCTAGAATCCAAGCCAATCAGGATGCAACCAGGTACCAGGCTGAAATGGATGTGGAGAAGTCTAGAGTATAGACCACGGGGCGTCATCTCGGTGGTGGGCACCGGGTTACAAACTCACTTTCGCATTTAATTAAGTTAGTACCCGCATTTGATGAGACAGCAGTGACTGAGTTTTTTGCTCGTTTCGAAAAGAAGTGTCGTGAGTATGACTGGCCGGAGGTTAAATGGGCAACATTAGTTTCATCACGTCTAGTGGGTAAGGGGTTGAAAGCCTACGATGCACTGTCACTGGACGAGAGTGTCGTGTATGGACTGGTGAAGGAGGCTGTGCTCCGGGCCTACGAACTGCAACCCGAAACTTATAGATTGAAGTTCCGTGGCGTGAATAAGAAGAGCGACGTCAGTTTTATGGAGCACGCACGGGACTTAACAGATGCATGTAATAACTGGTTTCGGTCTGAGCACGCAGAGTCGGCTGAGGAAATTAAGCAACTTTTCTATCTGGAACAGTTATACAAATGTACTGGAACCGATCTAACGCTGAACATTAAGGAAAAATGTCCCAAGACAGTAGAGGAGGCTGCCAAGATGGCAGACCTCAGATTATCATTGATTCGTGGTTGCGGTGCCGCTCAGAGGGCTGAGTCAGGGCAGAAGGGGCGCTATACCCCACCCACCAGAGTTTTCGATAATAACAAATCCTATGACACACATAACCACACTAAAAGCATTGCACCTAATAACACCTACAAACACAAGCCTCTCCCGTTTACTAAAGGTCAGGCCCCTTCTTCGCCCGCACAAGGGAAGAAGCCCATTGGGGATGTGAAATGTTACAAATGTCAGAAGCTAGGCCATTATTCACGTGAGTGCCCTAGTAACACTCCCGCTAAGCCGGTGTCATTGGTTCACAGTATCGGTGTGTCTCTGAAGGCTGCAGCAACTGCCCGGGGTAGGTTGTCAGCAGCTGAGGCACACGCGGTAAAGAAGCGTACGGAAGGCTCGACACCTGTCCGGGACACTTTCTGTAGCCATCGGGGACATGGGTTTGTGAGCTGGGGGAGTGAACTACGGAGGGTTGACTTGCTGAGGGATACGGGGGCTTCGCAAACTTTGTTGAGGAACTTCACAGGGAAACCGATAAATGCGGCCAGAGTTGTTGTGGTGCAGGGTATAAATTCTACGAGGTCATACCCACTTGTGAGGTTGGAGTTGAGAGTGGGAGAGGTGTGCAGGGAGCTGGATGTAGGGATCGTTGAGTGTTTGCCAGTTGAGGGCGTCGACCTTCTTCTCGGCAACGACTTTGCGGTGCCCACTTCCGGGACTCCACCCTTAGTCGTTGCCGAGAGGGCGGCCGACGTGGATGGTGAGAATCGGGAAGGGGTTGGGAGGTGCCAACAGGATGAGATGGCCTGTGTGGTAACCCGATCTCGCTCTGCGGCTCCTGCACAGCCTAGCACTCAACCTCGGGGACAGTGGAGGAAGGATCAGGAGAAGGTTGCTAAGGGCAGGAAAAGGGACATTGATTCTGCTGCACTTCTCGGTGATTCGGTACTTGGACCTATAATAAACACGGGAGTTGACTCTGGCCCAGATATGGTGTGTAACAAGGCAGAGTTGGGTAAGACTTCGCGTGAGGCAAAAGCTGTTGCGAGAGCCACTAAGGCAGTAGAGCCTACTAGCCGGGGTAATGTCTTATTACAAAACCATCTTGATGCATTGACGCCCGGGGACATTAGTGAGCAGCAGCTGCACGACGCTAGCCTAGCTCGTTATAGCAATGGTGCCATAGAGTTGGAGGAAGATGGGGATGCGAAGCCGGGAGATTTCTTTAGGCTCAACAGGATATTGTACCGCAGATTTCTAGACCCCAAATCGAAGTGGGAGGGCGGTGCGAGGGTAGTAGACCAGGTGGTTGTTCCAAATAAGTATAGAGAGTCCTTATTGTGTCTGGCGCATGATGTGCCGGTGGCGGGTCATTTGGGGGTAACAAAAACATTGGCGGCATTGGGCAGGTTTTTCTGGTGGCCTGGGGTCAACGCTGATGTCTGTGCATGGGTGGCTGGGTGTGCGACCTGCCAGACAACGGGGAAGCCTAACCAGACAATCCCGAAGGCACCTTTGTTTCCCATACCTGTCACCGGGCCTCCGTTCAGCAAAGTTGTAGTAGATTTGGTTGGCCCTTTCCCACCTACTAGTAGTGGCAATAAATTCCTGTTGACAATCATGAATGTGGCTACGAGATACCCGGACGCATACCCCATGAGAAACGGCTCGGCAAAAGCAGTTGTTAAAAACTTATTATTGTTCTGTTCCCGTTATGGATTTCCACGTGAGGCGCAGTCAGACCAGGGGAGCAATTTTACATCCAAATTGTTCAAGCAAACCCTTCAGTTGCACGGTATATGTTCCGTAGTGTCGTCAGCCTACCATCCCGAGAGTCAGGGAGTCTTGGAGCGGTGGCACTCGACCCTGAAGAGTATGCTACGCTGTTACTGTGCAGAACATGACACTGATTGGGATTTGGGTCTGCCGTATGTTCTGTTCGCTGCACGTGAAGTCCCAGGAGAGAGCCTGGGGTTCAGTCCAAATCAACTAGTCTTTGGCCATAATGTGAGAGGACCTTTAAGTATGGTGAAAGAGATCTGGGAGGGCGAAGAGAAGCCGGGGTCTGTACTTAAATATGTCCTTGAGAGCCGGGAGAGACTTATAGGTTGCATGGCAGCGGCAGGTAATAACTTGGTTAATGCACAGGCGGTCATGAAGCACCAGTATGACGCCAAGGTGAAGCTTCGGGAGTTTTCGGTGGGTCAGGAGGTAATGTTGCTTTTACCTATGCCTGGACACCCCCTTTCTGCCAAGTTCATTGGGCCGTATGTGGTGGCTAAGAAACTGTCCGACCTTGATTATCTCGTTGCAACACTTGACCGTAGGAAAAAACATCAGTTATGTCATGTTAACCTCATGAAAGAGTATGTGAGACTCCCCTCAGAGCCTCTCACTGTCCCTGTGCTGGCCTGCAGCGGCCAGGGTGGAGAAGGAGGTGGGGACAGTCATGCTGCTGAGAAGGATAGCTGGGACTGTGTCATTTCCGCGGAACAGTGGGCGGGGAATACTGAACAAGAGGCTAGGCAAGCTGTAAGTCACCTGCCTGAGCACCAGGGTGCTGCTGTCCTAGGCCTGTTCAGGTCATACCCCTCTGTTTTCGCCGAACACCCAGTTCTCACTACTCAGGTAACGCACGACGTGGACGTCGGTGATAATGTGCCCTTCAAGTCAGTGCCCTACCGTGTGCCCCCGGTAAAGTTGCCAGCTTTACGGGAGGAGTTAAAGTACATGGTTGAGAGAGGGATGATCACTGAAGGTTATGATTGTGAAGTGGACATCACCCGTCACGTTGCAGCCAAAACCTGACGGCAAGGTGCGGTTCTGCATAGATTTTCGTAGGCTAAATGGCTTGACCACTACCAACCCTTACCCTTTGCCTCGAGTTGACGACAGCGTGGACAAGATAGGGAATGCAAAGTACCTTACTAAAATTGATCTTGTAAAAGGCTACTGGCAAGTACCCCTGTCGGACCGAGCTAAGCAAGTTTGTGGTTTTGTGGTAGATGGTAAGACCTACCAATGCAACGTAATGCCTTATGGGCTTAAGAACGCACCTGCCACGTTTCAGAACCTGATGAACGATATTTGTGACGAAATCCCTAACTGCACGGTCTACCTTGATGACGTGATAGTGTATGATGACGATTTTGAAAATCACCTAAGGCACTTAGAGACCCTGTTTGGGAAGTTGCACGATGCTGGGCTGGTGGTGAACCTGAGGAAGTGCGAGTTTGTAAAGGCTACTGTGCAGTATCTTGGCTTTGTGGTCGGGTTAGGCCGGGTGTGCCCCCCCCTGAGCAGGATACAGGCTATCAATATGTTCCCCAGGCCCACCACTAAGCGCCAGGTCATGCGGTTCCTAGGTATGATAGGCTATTATAGGCGCTTCATCCGGGGATACTCTACTGTCTTAGCACCGTTAACTGATCTACTGTCGAAGTCAGTGAAGTTCTGTTGGGCTGCGGAGTGTCAGAGGGCTTTCGACCTAGTCAAGCACCTGCTGTGTACACATCCGATTTTGAGGGCCCCAGACTTCTCCAGGAGTTTTCAGCTGGCGACTGATGCCAGCGGTGTGGGTGCCGGGGCAGTGTTACTGCAGACTGATTCCAAGGGCTTGGAACACCCAGTGAGCTTCTTTTCTCGCAAGTTTAATTCGGCACAAAGGAATTACTCGACTATAGAGAAGGAGCTTCTGGCTATCGTTTTGTCGCTCAAACATTTCGAAGTTTATGTTCCAGCCTACGGCCCGGTAGTGACGATTTATACGGACCATCATCCCTTGAAATTCCTAAATCAGTTTCACAATCGGAATATGCGGTTGACCAGGTGGTCCCTAATGCTCCAAGAGTATAATCTCAACATTCAGCATATTGCCGGGAGTGAGAACGTGATAGCGGATTGTCTATCAAGGGTTGATGATCCAAGATAGTCGTACACGGTGTGTGGGTTGAGCAGGAGTAAAATTAGGCTATCACAACGCCATCCAAAAACATTATAAAACAATAAAATAAACGAGAAAACTCTTTCTTTTTTTTAGTTTTGTAAGTCTTTATTGTTGTAGCATGATGCATGCGATATTGTGTTTTATGTATAATTCACACTTCAGTTGTTGTGCACCTTTTGCAATTAGTGGCAGCTAAGGGTAGCAGGTCGGTTGGTTGCCTGTCAGATTTTGATAATGCTTCTAAGGTCGATTATCTAAAATCTTGGGGGGGCTGTGACGCACCCCAGTGCTCTCCAACGCAACCTGATTGTACTCCTTGGTACTCGACTGTACCGCCCGTGATCTGGCTACCGTCAGCCGCAATGTATATTGAGTGTGACAACTTATAACTATGTTCTTTGTATCTCTGCAAAGGTCTCGTCATGTGCTAACCAGTGGTGGGTTTTGTTTTAAGCCATGTCGAGACCTTCCATTTAATATGTAGTATCAATAGAGAAGTTGATAGATAAGACAATGGGAGTTCAGAGAGAGAGAGTGAGTTAGGCTTCAGAGCAAGAGGGTAGCAACGCGCCACGCTGCTGGCCGGGTGGGTTGCCAGACGTATGGACTGGTTGGCAGCCTTGCGCTTATAGCTAGGCGCGACAGGGTTGGTAGTCCATTGTTGCCTGCCTATGCTGCTTGGGCTGGGCCCATGTTGTCGTACAGCACATTGCCTGGAGGCTGGCTGCGTGTTCCATGACCAGGTTGCCTAGAACCTTTGAGATTCTAACATCCCTTGCCCTCTCTCCCAACTTCTCACGGTTGCACTCTTTCTCTCTGACGACATTACTCTCATTTCATTCTTCTCTCTATTTAAATGCATAACCTTCCCTTGAGGTCCTAAAGGAGTTTCAGTACTCACCTCTCGTATTACTCTTAGGACAAGCATATATTTACATGTATTAGATTTAAGGGGTTAATGTGAACAGCGATCTTCTTGATGAGGATAGTTGGTGAACGTTCTACATGTTCACGAGTTATATGCCCCGCTCATCATCCCATTTGTAACTAGACTGGTGCCATGTGTAAGAGCCCGACCATGCCCAGGAGTTGTCTGTAGAGGGACGAGGACTTAGCCTTGATTTGCATACCGAGCCAGGAGCGAGTGTAGCACCCGAGACTACAGCTCGCTCGTAGTGCCGGTATAGTAGAGTAACGTAATTTATCTGTCCTTGTGTTCTCTACAGTCTTCTCCTGGGTTCTCGCTTTCGGTGCTGGGACTCGTTGTTCCTGTGACTTGGCCTGCTAGCTAGAACACATGGGGATGATGAGTGGGATATATCTTTATTTTACTATACATTGCAGCTCTCTTTAAGTATATGTCTATAACCCTTTACAATACACATTACTCACACACAAGACAACACTATTAATACTTTCATGTATCAATTAACTGCACTGTCGTTTTGCTGCTGTGTCCGGAGTTCTGTTGCGTAGGGCGCATACGGACTCGGAGGGGAGACAGAGTGAGAGAAGCGAAGTAGCCTATGCGGTAGTAGGCTACCGGCGCAATACTGTTGCCTGCAACCTTTTAGTTATTCCAAGTATAGATTCATTATTATAATAAGTGACTACTCTTTATGTTCCTCCCATGTGTATTATTAGGTATCTACTGGATCATGAACATCTTGTATGCTACATGCTAGTGCATGTTAGTAGGGGACAGTTATTGTAGTGCACGCGCTTTCAAGTAGGCGTGTACATTTGTCATTTAGCATTTCACTGTCATACCTTTGGCCTGCTTCTATTCTACATTATTAGAGGCTTAATATTTTTGTAGTTTCTTGAGTATTGCATTTCTTTAGTAATAACGTAACCTATAAATGTCTGAGGGAGTTTAGCCTCATAGCCTACCCCTGTTGTACACTTTCGCCGAGTTAAGGTACCTCGTTACCGTAGACGATAACTCTGTAGGGCGTTGGTGCTTTTGTTGTCTGGAGCATATAGTATTTGGGACTGGAATCGAGCGTGTCGTTGTCAATTAAGCCATTTCTGTCCTACGATCAAGAATCCCGAATATGTATTGCCGATCCAGCCGTAACAAAATGGCGACCTTGCACAAGATTCAGTAGTATCCTATCACATGTTTTTTGGAGAACTATTCTATGCTACCTAGTAGAGCTGGCTAGAATTTTCTTGCATATTGGAGGAATTTTTATTGTGTCATTATTGTGTTGGTGGACTTGCAGATTGTTTCGTTAGGTGTCTAGAGTAGAGTCATTCAAGCATCTTTAACATTTTGTGAGTCGAGACTGCAATTAGTAATAAGCACTTTTTTTTTTTTTTATGAACAACAATTGTATAACCAGCACTATGTCTAATGACTCATCATTTACGGGGGAGGATAACACGGTACAGCCTAGTGACCAGCAAGTACAGCAGATATTTAGGGAGGGGAGTGTTATAAGTGGAGAGAGGGATGCCCGGGCATTTTTGCAGACACCTTTGACCGAACAGCGCCTGCAGGCTATTGATTGTTACGGTCTTCGCTGTTTAGCCACGGTTTTGGGGCGGGACTGTCCTGACAGTTGGCCCAAGAAGAATTTGGTGGCATGTTTGTTGGGTGATGGCGATGGGGCGGTGGGTGGAGTGGGGTCTTGGGGGGTTCCCTCCAAGCCTCCATTCCACTCTACCCCTGAGCTGGGCCCTCAGCCAGCGAGTCTTAGCACGATGCAGCAGGAGGGTTCTCAATGGCAAGCTGGCTTACCCGTAAACACGTCTCGGTGTGGATCCCCCATTTTGTGCTCTGCCCCCCCAGGCCTGTCTCCTGAGATGTTATTTCAGCTAGAACTAGCTAAGCTTAAGTTGCAAGAGAGTCAACAGGCTAGTATATAACGGATTAAGCTGCAGGAGACTCAGATACAACAGGCTATTATAGAACGGATTAAGCTGCAGGAGACTCAGATACAACAGGCTAGTATAGAACGCATAGAGGTTGCTAGAATCCAAGCCAATAAGGATGCAACCAGGTACCAGGCTGAAATGGATGTCGAGAAGTCTAGAGTATAGACCACGGGGCGTCATCTCGGTGGTGGGCACCGGGTTACAAACTCACTTTCGCATTTAATTAAGTTAGTACCCGCATTTGATGAGACAGCAGTGACTGAGTTTTTTGCTCGTTTCGAAAAGAAGTGTCGTGAGTATGACTGGCCGGAGGTTAAATGGGCAACATTAGTTTCATCACGTCTAGTGGGTAAGGGGTTGAAAGCCTACGATGCACTGTCACTGGACGAGAGTGTCGTGTATGGACTGGTGAAGGAGGCTGTGCTCCGGGCCTACGAACTGCAACCCGAAACTTATAGATTGAAGTTCCGTGGCGTGAATAAGAAGAGCGACGTCAGTTTTATGGAGCACGCACGGGACTTAACAGATGCATGTAATAACTGGTTTCGGTCCGAGCACGCAGAGTCGGCTGAGGAAATTAAGCAACTTTTCTATCTGGAACAGTTTTACAAATGTACTGGAACCGATCTAACGCTGAACACTAAGGAAAAATGTCCCAAGACAGTAGAGGAGGCTGCCAAGATGGCAGACCTCAGATTATCATTGATTCGTGGTTGCGGTGCCGCTCAGAGGGCTGAGTCAGGGCAGAAGGGGCGCTATACCCCACCCACCAGAGTTTTCGATAATAACAAATCCTATGACACACATAACCACACTAAAAGCATTGCACCTAATAACACCTACAAACACAAGCCTCTCCCGTTTACTAAAGGTCAGGCCCCTTCTTCGCCCGCACAAGGGAAGAAGCCCATTGGGGATGTGAAATGTTACAAATGTCAGAAGCTAGGCCATTATTCACGTGAGTGCCCTAGTAACACTCCCGCTAAGCCGGTGTCATTGGTTCACAGTATCGGTGTGTCTCTGAAGGCTGCAGCAACTGCCCGGGGTAGGTTGTCAGCAGCTGAGGCACACGCGGTAAAGAAGCGTACGGAAGGCTCGATACCTGTCCGGGACACTTTCTGTAGCCATCGGGGACACGGGTTTGTGAGCTGGGGGAGTGAACTACGGAGGGTTGACTTGCTGAGGGATACGGGGGCTTCGCAAACTTTGTTGAGGAACTTCACAGGGAAACCGATAAATGCGGCCAGAGTTGTTGTGGTGCAGGGTATAAATGCTACGAGGTCATACCCACTTGTGAGGTTGGAGTTGAGAGTGGGAGAGGTGTGCAGGGAGCTGGATGTAGGGATCGTTGAGTGTTTGCCAATTGAGGGCGTCGACCTTCTTCTCGGCAACGACTTTGCGGTGCCCACTTCCGGGACTCCACCCTTAGTCGTTGCCGAGAGGGCGGCCGACGTGGATGGTGAGAATCGGGAATGGGTTGGGAGGTGCCAACAGGATGAGATGGCCTGTGTGGTAACCCGATCTCGCTCTGCGGCTCCTGCACAGCCTAGCACTCAACCTCGGGGACAGTGGAGGAAGGATCAGGAGAAGGTTGCTAAGGGCAGGAAAAGGGACATTGATTCTGCTGCACTTCTCGGTGATTCGGTACTTGGACCTATAATAAACACGGGAGTTGACTCTGGCCCAGATATGGTGTGTAACAAGGCAGAGTTGGGTAAGACTTCGCGTGAGGCAAAAGCTGTAGCGAGAGCCACTAAGGCAGTAGAGCCTACTAGCCGGGGTAATGTCTTATTACAAAACCATCTTGATGCATTGACGCCCAGGGACATTAGTGAGCAGCAGCTGCACGACGCTAGCCTAGCTCGTTATAGCAATGGTGCCATAGAGTTGGAGGAAGATGGGGATGCGAAGCCGGGAGATTTCTTTAGGCTCAACAGGATATTGTACCGCAGATTTCTAGACCCCAAATCGAAGTGGGAGGGCGGTGTGAGGGTAGTAGACCAGGTGGTTGTTCCAAATAAGTATAGAGAGTCCTTATTGTGTCTGGCGCATGATGTGCCGGTGGCGGGTCATTTGGGGGTAACAAAAACATTGGCGGCATTGGGCAGGTTTTTCTGGTGGCCTGGGATCAAGGCTGATGTCTGTGCATGGGTGGCTGGGTGTGCGACCTGCCAGACAACGGGGAAGCCTAACCAGACAATCCCGAAGGCACCTTTGTTTCCAATACCTGTCACCGGGCCTCCGTTCAGCAAAGTTGTAGTAGATTTGGTTGGCCCTTTCCCGCCTACTAGTAGTGGCAATAAATTCCTGTTGACAATCATGAATGTGGCTACGAGATACCCGGACGCATACCCCATGAGAAACGGCTCGGCAAAGGCAGTTGTTAAAAACTTATTATTGTTCTGTTCCCGTTATGGATTTCCACGTGAGGTGCAGTCAGACCAGGGGAGCAATTTTACATCCAAATTGTTCAAGCAAACCCTTCAGTTGCACGGTATATGTTCTGTAGTGTCGTCAGCCTACCATCCTGAGAGTCAGGGAGTCTTGGAGCGGTGGCACTCGACCCTGAAGAGTATGCTACGCTGTTACTGTGCAGAACATGACACTGATTGGGATTTGGGTCTGCCGTATGTTCTGTTCGCTGCACGTGAAGTCCCAGGAGAGAGCCTGGGGTTCAGTCCAAATCAACTAGTCTTTGGCCATAATGTGAGAGGACCTTTAAGTATGGTGAAAGAGATCTGGGAGGGCGAAGAGAAGCCGGGGTCTGTACTTAAATATGTCCTTGAGAGCCGGGAGAGACTTATAGGTTGCATGGCAGCGGCAGGTAATAACTTGGTTAATGCACAGGCGGTCATGAAGCACCAGTATGACGCCAAGGTGAAGCTTCGGGAGTTTTCGGTGGGTCAGGAGGTAATGTTGCTTTTACCTTTGCCTGGACACCCCCTTTCTGCCAAGTTCATTGGGCCGTATGTGGTGGCTAAGAAACTGTCCGACCTTGATTATCTCGTTGCAACACCTGACCGTAGGAAAAAACATCAGTTATGTCATGTTAACCTCATGAAAGAGTATGTGAGACGCCCCTCAGAGCCCCTCACTGTCCCTGTGCTGGCCTGCAGCGGCCAGGGTGGAGAAGGAGGTGGGGACAGTCATGCTGCTGAGGAGGATAGCTGGGACTGTGTCATTTCCGCGGAACAGTGGGCGGGGAATACTGAACAAGAGGCTAGGCAAGCTGTAAGTCACCTGCCTGAGCACCAGGGTGCTGCTGTCCTAGGCCTGTTCAGGTCATACCCCTCTGTTTTCGCCGAACACCCAGGTCTCACTACTCAGGTAACGCACGACGTGGAAGTCGGTGATAATGTGCCCTTCAAGTCAGTGCCCTACCGTGTGCCTCCGGTAAAGTTGCCAGCTTTACGGGAGGAGTTAAAGTACATGGTTGAGAGAGGGATGATCACTGAAGGTTATGATTGTGAAGTGGACATCACCCGTCACGTTGCAGCCGAAACCTGACGGCAAGGTGCGGTTCTGCATAGATTTTCGTAGGCTAAATGGCTTGACCACTACCAACCCTTACCCTTTGCCTCGAGTTGACGACAGCGTGGACAAGATAGGGAATGCAAAGTACCTTACTAAAATTGATCTTGTAAAAGGCTACTGGCAAGTACCCCTGTCGGACCGAGCTAAGCAAGTTTGTGGTTTTGTGGTAGATGGCAAGACCTACCAATGCAACGTAATGCCTTATGGGCTTAAGAACGCACCTGCCACGTTTCAGAACCTGATGAACGATATTTGTGACGAAATCCCTAACTGCACGGTCTACCTTGATGACGTGATAGTGTATGATGACGATTTTGAAAATCACCTAAGGCACTTAGAGACCCTGTTTGGGAAGTTGCACGATGCTGGGCTGGTGGTGAACCTGAGGAAGTGCGAGTTTGTAAAGGCTACTGTGCAGTATCTTGGCTTTGTGGTCGGGTTAGGCCGGGTGTGCCCCCCCCTGAGCAGGATACAGGCTATCAATATGTTTCCCAGGCCCACCACTAAGCGCCAGGTCATGCGGTTCCTAGGTATGATAGGCTATTATAGGCGCTTCATCCGGGGATACTCTACTGTCTTAGCACCGTTAACTGATCTACTGTCGAAGTCAGTGAAGTTCTGTTGGGCTGCGGAGTGTCAGAGGGCTTTCGACCTAGTCAAGCACCTGCTGTGTACACATCCGATTTTGAGGGCCCCAGACTTCTCCAGGAGTTTTCAGCTGGCGACTGATGCCAGCGGTGTGGGTGCCGGGGCAGTGTTACTGCAGACTGATTCCAAGGGCTTGGAACACCCAGTGAGCTTCTTTTCTCGCAAGTTTAATTCGGCACAAAGGAATTACTCAACTATAGAGAAGGAGCTTCTGGCTATCGTTTTGTCGCTCAAACATTTCGAAGTTTATGTTCCAGCCTACGGCCCGGTAGTGACGATTTATACGGACCATCATCCCTTGAAATTCCTAAATCAGTTTCACAATCGGAATATGCGGTTGACCAGGTGGTCCCTAATGCTCCAAGAGTATAATCTCAACATTCAGCATATTGCCGGGAGTGAGAACGTGATAGCGGATTGTCTATCAAGGGTTGATGATCCAAGATAGTCGTACACGGTGTGTGGGTTGAGCAGGAGTAAAATTAGGCTATCACAACGCCATCCAAAAACATTATAAAACAATAAAATAAACGAGAAAACTCTTTCTTTTTTTTTAGTTTTGTAAGTCTTTATTGTTGTAGCATGATGCATGCGATATTGTGTTTTATGTATAATTCACACTTCAGTTGTTGTGCACCTTTTGCAATTAGTGGCAGCTAAGGGTAGCAGGTCGGTTGGTTGCCTGTCAGATTTTGATAATGCTTCTAAGGTCGATTATCTAAAATCTTGGGGTGGCTGTGACGCACCCCAGTGCTCTCCAACGCAACCTGATTGTACTCCTTGGTACTCGACTGTACCGCCCGTGATCTGGCTACCGTCAGCCGCAATGTATATTGAGTGTGACAACTTACAACTATGTTCTTTGTATCTCTGCAAAGGTCTCGTCATGTGCTAACCAGTGGTGGGTTTTGTTTTAAGCCATGTCGAGACCTTCCATTTAATATGTAGTATCAATAGAGAAGTTGATAGATAAGACAATGGGAGTTCAGAGAGAGAGAGTGAGTTAGGCTTCAGAGCAAGAGGGTAGCAACGCGCCACGCTGCCGGCCGGGGGGGTTGCCAGACGTATGGACTGGTTGGCAGCCTTGCGCTTATAGCTAGGCGCGACAGGGTTGGTAGTCCATTGTTGCCTGCCTACGCTGCTTGGGTTGGGCCCATGTTGTCGTACAGCACATTGCCTGGAGGCTGGCTGCGTGTTCCATGACCAGGTTGCCTAGAACCTTTGAGATTCTAACATCCCTTGCCATCTCTCCCAACTTCTCACGGTTGCACTCTTTCTCTCTGACGACATTACTCTCATTTCATTCTTCTCTCTATTTAAATGCATAACCTTCCCTTGAGGTCCTAAAGGAGTTTCAGTACTCACCTCTCGTATTACTCTTAGGACAAGCATATATTTACATGTATTAGATTTAAGGGGTTAATGTGAACAGCGATCTTCTTGATGAGGATAGTTGGTGAACGTTCTACATGTTCACGAGTTATATGCCCCGCTCATCATCCCATTTGTGACTAGACTGGTGCCATGTGTAAGAGCCCGACCATGCCCAGGAGTTGTCTGTAGAGGGACGAGGACTTAGCCTTGATTTGCATACCGAGCCAGGAGCGAGTGTAGCACCCGAGACTACAGCTCGCTCGTAGTGCCGGTATAGTAGAGTAACGTAATTTATCTGTCCTTGTGTTCTCTACAGTCTTCTCCTGGGTTCTCGCTTTCGGTGCTGGGACTCGTTGTTCCTGTGACTTGGCCTGCTAGCTAGAACACATGGGGATGATGAGTGGGATATATCTTTATTTTACTATGCATTGCAGCTCTCTTTAAGTATATGTCTATAACCCTTTACAATACACATTACTCACACACAAGACAACACTATTAACCCGCTGAGACCCAGCGCCGCACGTGTTGCGTCGGCAGTGTTTGATCACCAACTCCCAGCGACGCATCACGTGCGTCCGACATATAAAAAACACTTACGTGGCTCGTAAGGTAGGAAATGGCGGGAGAATAGGAGGGGGAGGTACCGTAGTGTGTGTGGGAGCCGGGCCAGTAGGTGTGAGCGGGCCGAGACAGCCGCGCGGCTGGTGGTGGTGGGCTTAGTGGGGATAGTTTACACCCTTAGTTCACTGCCACTTTGAACCTTCATTACTCCGGTCGTATGGGAGCTAGAGGCTTGAGATTTATGTGAGACACTCCTTAGGATGTATGCCGTACAATGCCATACTTAGTTTTTAGCCTAGTGCTCCCGGGCGGGTGGTCATGCGGGGGAGACGAACTATTGAAACCGCACCCCCCCCGCCCCCCAAATGACCGAAATGAGTTTTTTTTTATTTTTGTCTTCATTTCTCACCATTCTCTTCCATTTTGGCTCAACACATTTTTTTGAGGCTCCCCCCCCCCCCCAAAAAAAAATGTCCGAGGTGATTTTTTTTTTTTTTTTTTCATTTCTCATCCTTGTCTTCCATTTTAGCAAAAAAAAAAAAAAAGAAGTGAAAATGGCTTGGGACTGGGGTGAACAAAATATTATAACTAGCCGGGGCTCAACGGGTTAATACTTTCATGTATCAATTAACTGCACTGTCGTTTTGCTGCTGTGTCCGGAGTTCTGTTGCGTAGGGCGCATACGGACTCGGAGGGGAGACAGAGTGAGAGAAGCGAAGTAGCCTATGCGGTAGTAGGCTACCGGCGCAGTACTGTTGCCTGCAACCTTTTCGTTATTCCAAGTATAGATTCATTATTATAATAAGTGACTACTATTTATGTTCCTCCCATGTGTATTATTAGGTATCTACTGGATCATGAACATCTTGTATGCTACATGCTAGTGCATGTTAGTAGGGGACAGTTATTGTAGTGCACGCGCTTTCAAGTAGGCGTGTACATTTGTCATTTAGCATTTCACTGTCATACCTTTAGCCTGCTTCTATTCTACATTATTAGAGGCTTAATATTAACGTAGTTTCTTGAGTATTGCATTTCTTTAGTAATAACGTAACCTATAAATGTCTGAGGGAGTTTAGCCTCATAGCCTACCCCTGTTGTACACTTTCGCCGAGTTAAGGTACCTCGTTACCGTAGACGATAACTCTGTAGGGCGTTGGTGCTTTTGTTGTCTGGAGCATATAGTATTTGGGACTGGAATCGAGCGTGTCGTTGTCACTTAAGCCATTTCTGTCCTACGATCAAGAATCCCGAATATGTGTTGCCGATCCAGCCGTAACACTTTAAACATAGCTCTAAGTTTATGGAAGTTTGCTTTCTTGAAATTAGGGACTTTTTCGATGCTAATATTTGGTTCGTTACTAGTAAACTTTAAAGTGAAAGTTATCGTACGATGGTCGCTGTTACTGAATTCATCACCAACATTCAAATTCTCTATCAATTCTTCTTTTGTTGCAAGTACAATGTCAAGAACGTTATTACCACGGGTCGGCGTTCGAACAAATTGATAAAGCGAACTCTCTTGCAAGTTCGTATACAAGTCATGTCCGGAGTGTGAAGTAAGAGTATCGCCCCACTTGGTCACAGGTAAATTAAAGTCGCCAAAAATTACGGTATCTTGTGAGTTACTTACATCTGCAATTTGTTCGTAAATTTCTCGGTCAGTTTGCACTGATTGAGCTGGAGGTCTGTATATTAACGCAAGTATTATTTTTGTACCTTTATTATTCTTTATTAGCACAAAAGATGTGTCGACGTTCACAATTTGAGGTTTTGACACGAGGGTCGGGTTAAGACTTTCTTTGATATAAAATAAAACGCCACCTCCATTTTTATTTATTCGGCTGTTCTCAAACATTACATAACCGGGAAGTGAATACTCTGCTAAAAAGTCTCTATCTTCTGTATTGAGCCAAGATTCTCGTTGAGGTCTCGTTGAGGACCGGGGAAGGTCTCGTTAAGGACAGGGGATGGAGGACCGGGGATGGTCTCGTTGAGGACCGAGAATGGTCTCGTTGATGACCTGAGAGGGTCTCGTTGAGGACCAAGGATGGTCTCGTTGAGGACCGAGAATGGTCTCGTTGATGACCGAGGAGTGTTTCGCTGATGACTGGGGAGGGTCTCGTTGAGGACCGGGATGGTCTCATTGAGGACCTGGGAGGGTCTCGTTGAAGACCGAGGATGGTCTCGTTGAGGACCGGGGAGGATCTCGTTGAGGACCAGGGATGGTCTCATTGAGGACCGGGGAAGGTCTAGTTGAAGACAGGGGAGGATCTCGTTAAGGATCGTGGAGGGTCTCGTTGAGGACTGGGGTGGGTCTCATTGGGGACGTCCGGGGTGGGTCTCGTTGAGGACCAGGGACGGTCTCGTTGACGACCGGAGAGGTTCTTGTTGAGGACCGGGAGGGTCTCGTTGAAGACCGGGGAGGGTCTCGTTAAGGACCGAGATGGTCTCGTTGATGAAAGGGATGATGGTCTCATTGAGCACCGGGATCCCAGCAAACATTTTAAGTACGGGCCAATTCTGGCAAGTAGCGGCATGTCTGGAATGTTGGTGTTTTTGTATCGGGCCAAAATATATTGGCCATAATATTCTAAAACGGTATTGATTCAATATATTATTAATAAATGTTTTCCTTTGTCCGTTTTGGGGCAGGATACATAATGCTGGTCCAGCATTAGCAAATGATGGCATTAAGTTATAACTTATTTTGTTTACTGGGCCAATATTTATAGGCCTGATTAAGGCATAATGATATCGGTCCATTGTAGAAATAATAATGGGTTTCCATAGATGATTCAGAAGAGGATGCACAATGTTGGGCCGATACAGTATATACATTCAATAAATGGATAACTGCCTTTAATTAAAAGGGCCAATATATTGTGCCCGTAAATTTGTAGAACATTGTTGGTCCTACATTATATTTAAAATTACTTGCCAATCTCTGCCATCATTATGGAATATTTATGTTGGGCCAGTACTGGCATATCGCCTTTACCAAATAATGTCATCTACCTGCATTGGGCCTATATGTGTCAGCCATAATGTGGCCAAAATATATTGGCCCCCTGTTGATCTTAATAATGATTTCCATAATAGATAGGTTGTTGGATGATAGATATTGGGCCAATAATGGCAACTATATGAAGGTAAAATATGTTGTTTTTTTATATCGGGCCAAAATATGTTCACCACAATATTCTAAAATGGTGTTGGTTCAATATATTATTCATAAATATTTTCCTTTGTCCGTTTTGGGGCAGAATACATGATGCTGGTCCAGCATTAGCAAATGATGTTATTAAGTATAACTTATTTTCCTTAATGGGCAAATATTTATCGGCCTGATTAAGGCATAATTATATCGGTCCATTGTAGAAATAATAATGGGTTTCCATAGTTGATTCAGAAGAGGATGCACAATGTTGGGCCAATACAGTATATACATTAAAGAAATGGAAACGATTTTTAATAAAAGGGCCAATATATTGTGGCCGTAGATTGGTAGAACACTGTTGGTCCTACATTATATTTGAAATGGCTTGCCAATCACCGCCATTATTATGGAATATTTATTTTGGGCCAGTACTGGCATATTGCCTTTACCAAATAATTTCATCTACCTGCATTGGGCCTATATGTATCGGCCATAATGTGGCCAAAATATATTGGCCCCCAGTTGATCTTATTAATGATTTCCATAATAGATAGGTTGTTGGATGTTATCTTAAAACTGTAATTATCATTAGTGAGACCTAATATGGATTATGTTGTCCAATTTTGGTGTCCTTATTACAGAATGGACATAGATTCGTTGGAGAGAGTACAGCGAAGAATGACACAAATTATTAATAGAAATCTGTCATATGAAGAAAAGTTGAAAACAATTAGGCTTACATTGGATAGAAAGACGCAGAGTTAGAGGGGAAGATAGAGATAGAAGTATTCAAGTAGGTTAGTGGGATTAATAAAGAGGACATGACATTTTAATGTACTGAAGCTCAGTGATAGCGAAAGAACTCGAACAAATGGTTTTAATTTAGACAAATTTCGTTTCAGAAAAGATATAGGCAAATATTGGTTTGGTAACAGATTTGTAGACATGTGGAAATAGGCTACCAAGTGATATGGTATGATCAAGAATGATAGGGAGCTTTAAGATAAAATTCGATAGGCATATGGACGAGAAGGGTTGGGTATGAGGGGGTATCTGCCGGGTGTGGGCCAATCGGCACTCTGCAGACTCCTGTAATCCTGTGTTGATCTCTGACCGTTTTGGTGAGGTCAGTCCTCAAGGTATTAATGAGTTGGGTCTGTAATTGGGGTTGGGTGTGACAGGGACCTGCCTTGTGTGAGCCGATCGGCTTCCTGCAGACTCCCATTTTCTTATGTTCTTATATTGGGCCAATAATGGCAACTACATGAATGTAAAATATATTAACTTTTTTGTATAGGGCCAAAACATGTTGGCCATAATATTCTAAAGCGGTATTGGTTCAATATATTATATATAAATGTTTTCCTTTGTCCGTTTTGTGGCAGGATAAATGATGTTATTAAGTATAACTTATTTTGTTTACTGGGCCAATATATATCAGCCTGATTAAGGCACAATGATATCGGTCCATTGTAGAAATAATAATGGGTTTCCATAGTTGATTCAGAAGAGGATACACAATGTTGGGTCGATACAGTATAATTATACATTCAAGAAATGGATAACTATCTTGAATTAAAAGGGCCAATATATTTTAGCCGTAAATTGGTAGAACATTGGAAGCCCTCCGAATCATAAGGGGACCAAACAGCATATTCTTACTTCTGAGAAAATCAAGGTCAAAGTTTGGCAATGTTCAAAATATGTGTAACTCTTTAACCCGGTAAGGTGCCCTCTTCATATTTTTACTGAAGGTAGCTGAAGCACTACTCTTTCATCCCAGCATGTAAAAATAGGGGGTTCCACGTCTATATTTTTAGTAAAAACACCCAAACCAAAATTATCCTCTTTTTTTGAATGGCCAAAATGGCCAAAATCTAACATTAACAGCACTTTGACCACGATTTTTTTCCTTTAAAGATAATAATGCACTGATATTGGGTAGTGTACGTAATTCTCCATCATTCCCACCCACAAGCCTCCAATTTCCATACTCCAGGTAAGGCAGGTAAGTAGTTAATAATTAACAGGTAAGTACAAGGTTATGGGTAAGTGAACGTACTTTTGTGGTTTAAACATAATAAAACAATGTTAATAGAATAACAGCGTGCACAACTTACATTGTAGGTTGAATGAGGATTGATATAGTCAGGTTGAGTCATGTAATAATCCAGGACAAGGTGTAATCCATAGAGATTAACAGGATGTCAAACAAGAGAAGAGTTCATTATTTTTAGCCTTTATTATTGTAAGAGAGAATAAAGAGAGAAACATAGAAAGAAAGAAAGAGAGAGGAGAGAGAGCTAATCTTCGTCCCTGAGAGTGTCCGGCAAACGCTCCGCAGGCGCGTACTCCCAAGCCTTGTCATCTGGATCCGGGTCGTCCGGATCATCCACTTCCATGACGAGTGTGTCCTCCTCTGGAGCCTGCCCCTGATTCATGAATACCTTATCCAGCCATGCTCGACCTCTCACATCCAGGTAACTCCACAGTACACGGAGATCCTTGATTTTAGCGGCCTTTAGCTTGACACCGTTGGGGTACTTGATGGGAAGGTCGGCAGTTGATAAGTCAAAGATGTCACTGTAGGGCTGCTTGCCAGGCATCAGTCGGATCCTCTTGTCTAAGTCAGGTATCTCCATGTCATACAGGTAGGTGTTCTTGAGTATGTAGCCTTCAGGGTAGCTGGAATCCACAAGCAGTTGCCTGGCCTTTGAAAATCCAGTAGTTTTACGGATGGTGACATAATCCTTTAGGGAACGAATGCTGAAGAAATCTTCCTTCTGCATGTGGGTAACTACATTCTCGTGCTTCACTGCGGTTTTGATGATTTTCAGGAACTCGTACACGTTGTAGATAGCAAGCTTCGATCGCACCCTCTTCTCAATGTGGCCGAAGGCACGGTCGCATGGGAGGAATGAATGGCCTGGCACCATAAACACTATCTCCATCCTCTCGATGCGCATGGAGTGTAGCATGCGAAGGGCCATTAGCATGATATGTATGTTTTTATTCTGCCCCGCGCAGTTATCTGCAAAGACCCTGAGCCTCCTGAAGGGTCTCCCTGCATCAAATTCTCTATCAACCCATTTCATAATGCAGCTACCTATCTCATCAGACCCTCTCTTGGCAGTATGCTCCTCCCAGACAAACATATTACCAACTCCCTTCTTCATGTCATATATGCAGAAATTGTAGACCCACAGCTTCCGTTTGTAATAAGCTAGACCAGTCCTAATACGTAGACAAGGCAAGGTCTGCTGTAGGTCTATGGCAACACAGCGTAGGTTTTGGTCATCTGGGATGAGACGGCTGGTCTTCTCACATTCAGACAACAGGTCCTGAGGTACTCTGGCCGCGCTCTTATGTTCCGCAAGCTGTTGCTCCATTTCTTTATAGTCTTTGTGCTTCATTTTGAGGTGGTAGATTTTGTTCTCCATTAGTTGGCAGGTGTTGCAGAGGTCTGTTGCGGGCGGCTTGAAGACGATGTTGTAGTGCTTTGTAAAAACATGATGGTAGAACCGGGGACTAACTGCCTTCTCACCCGGGTAAACCTCCGCTAGACATGTCAGGTAATGGCCATGCAAGTCAATAATCTTCAGGCCATGCTCAAGGTACCTGCGGTGTGGGGCATGGGCACGCGTGTAGTGGCTAGCAGTCGTGTTGAGAGACTCTATGTGCTCCCACACATGCTCAAGTGGGGGACCAGTGATAGCTCTACCTGAAGCGTGGCGGCCACGCTTATCACGACTGGGGGTACCTGCTGGGTTCGCCAATCTTTTCTTCATGAGTACAAGAAGTTTCTTTTTTTTTATGCCATGTATGGCCATAAAGGCTTTGCGACATACACGAACATCTACATTGTTCACTTTCACAAAATAGTTGTATATGTGAGGCTTAGCATTGGCCTCTACCTTTGTGCGCCTACGTTTCACAGGTATTTTCCCTAATTAACCCTTGCAAATATTGGTTATGAATATCGTAATCCCCAACACTCCAAAAACCAGAAAATATAGCTAGAACATTCTCTTCACCTACTTTATCAAAGCAACCATCATTGCATCTATCACCAATTTTCCT
Source organism: Lithodes maja (assembly GCA_037953745.1). NCBI lineage: Eukaryota > Metazoa > Arthropoda > Malacostraca > Decapoda > Lithodidae > Lithodes > Lithodes maja. Next base: position 83,612 of record JBAKBP010002609.1, read on the forward strand.
AGCAGCCACAAATATTTTTGTGTTATATGACACATAAGCCTCCCCATGATTGCGCTTTTTGTTGGCCATAATTTTTTTCCAACACTGAGGATTCGGCACTCTCTTACGTCCCCTCTTAGCCACTTTTCCACGTGCTGGGTTACCACTAGCCCGATGAACAACTTCACCCACAGCCTCAGAATTATCCCCATCACTCTCATTAACATCATTTTCCTCATTATCACGGACTTCTACCTCAGGGAGAGGCCCAACAAGCACTGCAGTGTCCCCCACCATAGGACTAACAGCCACCTCAGCCTCACTGCCCCAACCTTGGCTCCAACAGAACCTAATGTATCAGGATCTTGGGTCTCAAAATCACTCATGTTAGCATCCGAATCTGACCCCTCATCACATGTTGGTAAGTAGTCTTCATCACTGCCATCACTGGAATGAACGGTGGTGTCCATTCCTATCAAAGGGTTGCGTTTTTTTGTTGCACCATAGAATGTACGTAGGCCAATAGGCCTAGTTGTCACTCCTGATGGACCTGGTTCTGGCTCAGGGTCCTCATTTTTGTTCTGCATAGTCACTAAGTAGCCTATTGTTGGCGGATACTGTCTTATTAAAAAATGTTGTTATTTATAACTCTGTGCTGTAAAAAAGAAAGGTGTAATAAGCGATAATATGAGCAATGAACCCGCCGCACCATGCATTCACTAGAGAGATGGGTCCAGAAAAAAAAAAATCAAGCGTAAATCTGCCCTTAAGTGATCACTGCCAGGCTATATTAAGCTCTTCTGTACCGGCCACGTCTTTTCATCACAATGTTGGTATGTAGTCTTCATCACTATCATCACTGGAATGAACGGTGGTGTCCATTCCTATCAAAGAGTTGCGTCTTTTTGTTGCACGATAGGCCTAGAATGTACGTAGGCTAATATTTTTCACTCCCGATGGACCTGGTTTGGGCTCGTTGGGGTCCTCATTTTTGTTCTGCATGGTCACTAATTGTTGGCGGATACTTATTGGTTATTTAGAACACTGTGCTGTAAAAAATAAAGGTGTAATAAGCGATAATATGAGCACTGAACCCGCCCCACCATGTATTCCTCAGAAACCGCGGGAGACTATGTTATTGTGTGAAGGCTGCCACCCCGCATCCTGGCCAGCCAATGGGAGAGCAGAGCCGAGCGCGAGGTGGGTTGGCGGCGAGTTTTCATTGGTTCACGCACCATCGCCCGCGCGGGAGAGTGAGAGTATGGAGGGATTAACTGAGTGTCGTTTGGACCCCTTGTGTCATGTTATATTTTTCCCAGGATATTGGCGAGTGTTCCCGAAAGGCGAAAAAGTTACCTTAACATCCAGAACTCTCACTCTTACAGTTTTCGTCTTAAGGGTACCAAACGACTACCAGTGTGTAGGGGAGAAGTTGGGCTATGGCGCCACATGCTTGGCGCGGAAATTCAAAAAATGTTGTTTGGTCCCCTTATGATTCGGAGGGCTTCACTGATGGCTTGCCAATCTCCGCCATCATTATGAAATATTTATGTTGGGCCAGTACTGGCATATCGCCTTTACCAAATAATGTCATCTACCTGCATTGGGCCTATATGTATCGGCCATAATGTGGCCAAAATATATTGGCCCTCATCTTATTAATGATTTCCATAATAGATAGGTTATTGAATGATATATATTGGGTCAATAATAGCAACTACATGAAGGTAAAATATATTGGCTTTTTTATATCTGGCCAAAATATGTTGGCCATAATCTTCTAATGCGGTATTGGTTCAATATATTATTTATAAATATTTTCCTGTGTCCGTTTTGGGGCACAATACATTATGCTGGTCCAGCATTAGCAAATGATGTTATTAAGTATAACTTATTTTGTTTATTGGGCCAACATTTATCGGCCTGATTAAGGCAAAATTATATAGGTCCTTTGTAGAAATTATAATGGGTTTCCATAGTTGATTCAGAAGAGGATGCACAATGTTGGGCCGATACAGTAAATACATCCAATAAATGGATAACCATTTTAAATAAAAGGGCCAATATATTCCCAGCAAACATTGGAAGTACGGGCCAATGCCGGCAAGTCTGGAATGTAGTCTTTCTCATATTGGGCCAATGTCTGTTGGCCAGAATATTCTGAAACTATGTCTGTCCGATAGTAAATTTATAAAAAGTTTTCCTTTGTCCGTCTTTGGGTTGGGTTTGCAGTGTTGGGCCAGCACCGGCACTTAACAGGATTCAGGATAACTTATTTTCTGTATTGGGCCAATGTGTAACAGCCAAATAATTGCATAATTATATCAGCCCAATATAGAAATAATAAATGTTTTCCATCATTGGATATGGATAAGATGCCCAATGACGGGCCCGATACAAGAAACAAGATATATAGAAACAAGTAAAGGATATTGTTTTTCTTATATTGTGTAGATGTACTTTGGCCATAAGAAGGCAGCATTTTGTTTTTTCATTATCATATTCAAAATGGTTTTCCATTCACCGGCATTAGATTGGATTCCAGGTGTTGGGCCATTACTAGCATATAGCATTAATAAAGGGTATTGTTTGCCTGTGTTGGGTATACGTGTAGCGGCCAAAATTCGACCAAGCTATATCGGCCCAATACTGAATAAATAAATGTTTTCCATCATAGGATAGTAGATGGATGGCAGATGTTGGGACAATACTGGCAAATATAGTGGATGATAACAGATGATGGCTTTCCTATACCTGGCTATTGTGTTTCAGCCAGAAGATGGCAAACTTGTATTGGTCCAATATATTATTAAGTATGATTTTCCATTAACCGGTAATTGGTTGTCTTCAATAATTGGGGCTAATACTGGCATTAGCTAGTCATGATGGATAATAAACTTTCTGTGTTGGGCCAATAAGTAACGGCCTTGAAGTGGCAAAGTTGTATCGGCCCAACTTTAATGTAATCAATATTTTCAATCATCGAGAATTGTGTGGTTGTCAGACCTTGGGCCAATACTGGCATATAACGGAAAGTAAGAGATGATGACTTGCCTATATCGTGCCGTTGTATGTAGCCCAGAAAAAGGCCCAAAGATAGTGGTCTAATATTATGTTCATTACTAATTAACATTAACCGGCCTAAGGTAGTCTTCCATATGTTGGACTAATACTGGCATATTGCAGTACTAAAGAAAAACAGTTGTCCTGTATTGGGCATATGCATAGCAGCAAATAAATGGCCAAATTATATCGACCCAATATTGAATTCATAAATGAATTTCCCTATGTGATAGTTGGTGTTTGCCAGATGTTGGGCCAATACAAGAATAGAAGAGAAAGAAAGAGATAATGGCTTCCTTACATCGGGCCATTGTACTTCGGCCAGAAAAAGGCAAAACTTTATTGGTCCTTTATCATATTTATAGTGGCTTTCTGTTAATCGGTATTGTGTTTGGTACCAGATGTTCGGCTGGTACTGGCATATAACCATACTAAAGGATATTAGATTTCCTATACGAGACCAATGTATAACAGTTTAGAAATGGCAAAAGGATATCGGCCTGATATGAAATAGATAAATGTTTTCTATAATGGGATATTGGGTGGCTGTCAGATGTTGGAGTGATACTGTTATGTTACTAAACACAACTGATAATGTTTTTCTTATATTGGGTCTATGTACTTTTTCCATAAATAGGCAATATTATGTTGGTCCAATATTATTATTCAAAATAGTCTTCCATTCACTGGGCGTTGGATAGGGTCCCCAGGTGTTTGGCCACTATTGACATAAATCATTACAAAAAGATATTTGCTTATGTTGGGCATATGTACAGTATAGCGGCCAAAAAACTACCAAGCTATATCAGGCCAATTCTGTATTTATAAATGTTTTTCATCATAGGATAGTAGATGGATGGCAGATGTTGGGACAATACCGGCATATATAGTGGATGATACAAGATGATGGCTTTCCTATACCTGGCCATTGTGTTTCGGCCAGAAGTTGGCAAACTTGTATTGGTCCAATATCTCATTCAGTATGATTTTCCATTAACCGGTAATTGGTTGTCTTCACAAATTGGGGCCAATACTGGCATTAGCTAGTCATGATGGATAATGAACTTCCTGTGTTGGGCCAATGAGTAACGGCCTTGAAGTGGCAAAGTTATGTCGGCCCAACTTTAATGTAATCAATATTTTCAATCATCGAGAATTATGTGGTTATCAGACCCTGGGCCAATACTGGCATATAACGGAAAGTGAGAGATGATGACTTGCCTATATCGGGCCGTTGTATGTAGCCCAGAAAAAGGACCAAAGATAGTGGTCTAATATTATGTTCATTACTATTAAACATTAACCGGCATAAGGTAGTCTTCCATATGTAGGACCAATACTGGCATATTGCAGTACTAAAGGATAACAGTTGTTGTGTATTGGGCATATGCATAGCAGCAAATAAATGGCCAAATTATATTGACCCAATATTGAATTCATAAATTAATTTCCTTATGTGAAGATCTCTTCACATGGCTTCCTTACAACGGGCCATTGTACTTCGGCCAGAAGAAGGCAAAACTATATTGGTCTTTTATCATATTTATAGTGGCTTTCCGTTAATTGGCATTGTGTTTGGTACCAGATGTTCGGCTGGTACTGGCATATAACCATACTAAAGAATATTAGATTTCCTATATGAGACCAATGTATAACAGTTTAGAAATGGCAAAAGGATATCGGCCTGATATGAAATAGATAAATGTTTTCTATAATGGGATATTGGGTGGCTGTCAGATGTTGGGGTGATACTGTTTGTGTTACTAAGCAAAAAATATATTGTTTTTCTTATTGGTAGATGTACTTTGGCCATAAAAAGGCAATACTTTGTTAGGGAAAGGTGCTGGGAACGGCCTCTGGGGCAGTCTGGAACCGGTGTCCTCGGGACGGTAAATTTTCCTGGCGAGCTTCCATTTAGCTGACTATGACAATTACAACATCACAGAAAACACCCAAGTCTGATGAACACATAATCTCACCGGGGACGGCATGCAGCCTCCCGAGCGTTCAGGCTGTGACGCCTGCAGCTCAGCAGAACGCCACGTGGGCTCAGCCACTCGCTTGGCCACTCGCTAGCACTCGCCGGGGCAAGGTATTTGGCTACAGTCTGTCTACAATGTTGTTCTTTCTTTCATAGTGTTCGTGTTGTTACAGACAGTCCCGTGGAGGTCTTTGTTTTCGTCTGTGACAACGGGAAGCATTTTATATCATGAGTTGAACATAGGATGCATTGTATATAGTTAAGGAGAGAGAATAATATAGGCAGTGGGGTGGTAGTGTGTGCGTGCGTATACATGTGCTGCCTCCCCCCTCGCTTTGTAGGCTCGCGCGCGTGCCGTCTCGCGCCTCTTGATTGGCTGGTGGTTCCTGGCGCCTTCTGCAGCCCTGCTGCCTGGTGACGTGGCAGCCTGTGATTGGCTGACCACCATGCCTTTGTGTGTGATCCTGGAGGGGTCCCGAGGAGTTCCATCCTCAGAGCTTTCCTGACTAGCATACCCTTCACATGTCCCTTGCCCCCTTGTCTCCCGACTTCTACCTATAGAGCACTTTCTCTCTCTCTCAACTTCTTACCTCTCATTCTTCTACTCTATTTAATATCATAACTTCCCTTTGGTTCTGCACGATTTCATATATCGGCCATCGTATTATATGCTGAAGCTCTCAGATAACACATGTTTAGTTAGGCATTTTGGAAGGGTTACCATTTTTGTCTGTAGAGGTTCGACACACTCACGGTGTCTCCCTTCCTGTATTTTGGTGGTCTGCTGGGGTATTTAATGCTAGACTGGGATAAGGCTACTGGTGTTGTGATTTCCATGTGTACTAGGTTTTGTTGAACCTGTACAATCACAACGGAGACGTGGGAAGCCTAGGTGGTCTTTCTGACTTATACCTTGTGAGTTTAGCACTGTGTTGCGAGTGAGGGCTTTTGCCTCTGCCACCCAACACTGTGCTAACTCGTTTGCTTTGACTTTGAGAGGGTCGCCAGGAGAGAACCAGATACTAGCGATCTGGATCTCTCAAGAGAGCACCCCGTCAATTAACGTAATTTGGCCGCACAGCCAGACTTCGCTAGGCTACGAGCCGCTTGCTCAGCCATTGTTTCCTAGCCTACTACATCCCAGCTAGACTTTATTCGCCTAGCAGACACCAGATTTAGATTATAAACTCTTTCTGTTATGTATGCATTATTATCACAGCATTTATTAGTTTAGGTTGTTGTTGAGTTGCACAACCCTAGTAGGCTGTTTCGTTGATGAGGAAGTACTTCTTTTGCTGTTTGATTTCCTACTATTGCGCAGTTATTATTCCCGTGCCAGTTAACCCTATATGTCCTTACAATTGTCATATCCTGTTCATGCTTTATACTACAGTTCAAAATCCGATACGATCATCTTACCCCAGCATCAGACTTTCTTCAGAAGATTCCTGCTCGATGCTTTGGGACTTTCGTTCACTTTCTTTAGTATAGGAGTGTTACGATCCAGGTTCTCAAAGACACAGGGCTCTTCAACATTGGACTAGATAATGGCAAAAAGCAACAACGGTAACACTAGATCCAACCCCTGCCTTAAACACTGGAAAACAAAATACCATTACCGCCCTGAGTCGTGCCTGGACAACGAGGTATCCTATGACTCGGTAACTGGTGCACACACACTAGGCTGACGCTCAATGAAACAGCCTATTCTCAAACAGTAAAAGATTACTCGATTATGTTACACAAAGAAAAGATAGTTAACGTGATTAATTAACGTTACGGTAGATACTCAAATAACTGGCACTCCTGTATTAAAGAAAGTGCAATGCTAGTCCTGCAACATCAACTGGAAACTTCTGAAATAAGTCTGATGCTGGGAAGATGTTCGTAAAGAATCTTGAACAATTATAATGCAGAATACGGGTCACAATAAATGCTAGGACATATAGTAATAATAGGCAGGCGAATAATAAAGACTGCGCAAAGGTAGTAATGCTCGACAACTAAAGAAATGCTTTGTGACACAACGCAACAGCCTACTCGGGTTGTGCAACTCAACAACAACCTCGGCTCAAAAGTGCAGTGAATAATAATGCTGCATACATATAATAATGGGGCTTATCTCTAACCAGTGTCTGCTCAGTTAATAAAGTCTAGCTGGGGTATCAAGGCAGGGCAACAATGGGCGAGCATGCGGCTCGTAGCCTAACGTTGTCCAAGGGTGGTATAATGAAGATTACGTTATATGACGGGGATGCTCTCTTGATAAATCTAGGTCTCTAGTACCTAGCTCTATCCTGGCGATCCCTCAGAAGTCAACACAAAGAGGCAGCATTATGTTGTGAGGGATAGGCTATGGCCCTTTCACACCACAGTGCTGTGCTCGCAAAGTAAACCAACCCGAAGACAACTTAGGCTCCCACAGTACCTGTCGATGTCGTGCAGAGCCTAGCTAACACTGCACACATCGGAGACAACGACACAGTAACCTTACCCCTAGTCTAGCTTTAGATAACCAAGCAGAATCACTCAACACCTTGCAAGGGAGACATATACCGGTCTACAACCTTCCCGAGAGAGGACACATACGGAAAAGTCCGTCTCTCTAAACCTCAATAAAGCATAATACCTCCTTAACCTAATACATGGAAATATCTGAGAGCTTCGCGTACAATACGACTGGTCGACGGTGAACGTCTATGCTGAAACCAGAAGGGATGTTGAGTTTAATAAAGATTAGAGAATGAGAAAGGAGAAGTCGAGAGAGAGAAATAGTCTGCAAAATAGCGAGTATGGGGGACAGAATTGCAAAGGATGTAGGCGATACGCGTGTCAGGCAAGCTCTGAGCTGGTAAAAAACACGAGGCCGTGACGGGAAGGGACTAGTTGACCACCCGGCCGCCAACGCCGTCAGCGCCCCAGCGAGCCACGTCATAGCTCACCTCGCTGCCGCGTGTACTCCCTCACACTCTCTCGCTCGCCTCCCACACAAGCAACATTTATATTATAGCGAATATAAAATATAAGGCTCGGTCACAGACCAAAACAAAGACCATTTCTAGACTGTCTGTGGCAACACGACACTAATGAAATAAAGCAGATCATTCTAGGACAACTGTAGCCTATCCCCCCATCCTGGCGAGCGCTAGCGAGCTGCAATGCCCCACGCAACCATTCTGCTAACGCCGGGAGGCGTCACACCCCCCCCCCAAGATATGGGACACTCAACCATGAGCCCATATCTGAACAGGCAGAATGTCGCTAGAATCTGCCACTCCTAACCACTCTGCCACTCATGGAATGCAAGCTCAGTCTCCTCAAAAAAAATACAACAACATTTTTATATAAACAAATCTTATCACCCTTCCTAAATATAATACATTAATTCATAACATTGTGCTCCCAGAGCGAGCTTTAAGAAGCACAGCCTACTGAGGGAAAATCATCTGCACTCAGTACTCAGCTACAATTTTATCTTAAAATTAATTATTAAAAAGAAAGAGTTTTTATTTAATTTTTCATATTTTATTTTAATGTTGTTTTTGGCGGCTACTATAGAAGTAGCCTAATTTTCTTCTAATCAAAGCCAACAACTCCTGCCCTGCGACCCTACGCTGATGCTACACACGCGAGCCAACAAGCACCAGCGCAAAAATACACCGCGAGCCAAGACAGGAGGCTATACCAAAGGAGTACAAAGGAGTACAAAGGAAATCAAGCAACAACAGATCTAGTGACCCTTCTAGGTTGCTTGTCCTCCAAAACACTTAGGATCAAGTGTCCAAACAGTGGTTTAGAGTGGGTAAGGGAACATTGGAAAGGGAATTACTGCCCTGGAACTGATGTCCGTGGCAGGATTAGGAAGTTAGTAGGGGACAGATGGGTTAGTAACTGAGGGGGGATAAAATAAAGTTATTCATTTACAAACGCAGTCAGTCGCGGGTTTGAAGCGAGATATTTGTCTAGGCGGAGTTTAAATGAATCAACGGTGATGCAGTCATAACGTTTCGGGGAAGCCCATTCCACAAGTTGACAACTCGATTGAAGAAGAAATTCTTAGATTCGTGTGAGTTAAAAGATTTACCAATAATTTTGCAACCGTTTCCCCGCGTGTAATTAGATTGGTCGATAGTGAAGTACTTACTACAGTTCATATTGTCGATGCCTTTGATGATTTTGAACACTTGAATTAAGTCACCTCTTAATCTGCGCTGGGTTAAAGGAAATAGATTTAATTCTCTAAGACGCTCTTCGTATGGTTTGTTCTTTAGGCTAAGTATAATTTTGGTAACTCTACGTTGAACTCGTTCTAGCTTGTTTATATCTTTTTGGTAATAAGGGCACCAGGATTGAACGCAGTATTCCAGAAGAGGGCGGACTAAGGAATTGTAAAGGGTTAGGATAACTTCTTTGTATTTATGCTCAAATGACCTGCCTATAAAGCCAATTATTTTGTTTGCCTTCTTAACAACTTCTGAACATTGTTGACTCGGTTTTAGGTTACTCGATATTGTTACTCCCAGATCGGTTTCTCTGTTTACATTCTTAAGCTGAGTGCCATTCATCGAATAGTTTGCTTTCTCATTTAGGTATCCGATATGTAGTACTTTACATTTATCCGCATTGAAACTCATTTGCCAAATTTGGGCCCAACATGACAATTTATCTAGATTGTGTTGCATATCGTCAACTTGTTCTTTTGAGAGTACGCTATTTGCAATTTTTGTATCGTCAGCAAATTTTGAGATTGTACAGGTGAGGCCCTCATCTATGTCGTTGATGTAAATTAGAAAGAGAATTGGTCCTAGTACCGATCCCTGGGGTACCCCGCTACTTACATTGGTCCATTTAGATGCCTTACCGTTTATGACTACTCTTTGCTTTCTGTCGCTGAGCCAATTTTCTATCCATTTCAACACACCGTCTTGTATTCCATGCGCTTTTAGTACCACATACTGTGGTAGCCTACCCCGGATCCTCCACCCGCGACAGACAGTCCGCAATCACATTCTCACAACCGGCAATATGGCGAATGTCTAAGTTGTACTCTTGCAACATGAGCGACCATCTGGTCAGCCTCATATTCCGGTTGTGGAATTGATTGAGGAATTTAAGCGGGTGGTGGTCGGTATACACTACCATGACTGGCCCATATGCAGGAACATAGACCTCAAAGTGTCTGAGCGCTAACACGATTGCCAGCAGTTCCTTTTCAACAACCGAATAGTTTTTCTGTGCTGAATTAAATTTCTTTGAAAAGAAACTGACTGGATGCTCAAGACCTTCCTCGTCTGTCTGCAAAAGTACGGCACCAGCCCTTACTCCGCTGGCATCAGTCGCCAACTGAAATGGTCGTTCAAAGTCTGGGGCCCTGAGGATAGGGTGAGTGCATAAAAGGTGTTTAACTACTCGAAACGCCTGCTCACACTCAGGTGCGCAGCGGAACTTTTTATCTTTGGCTAGTAGATCTGTCAAAGGAGCTAACACAGTAGAATAGCCTCTTATAAAGCGGCGGTAATATCCAATCATACCCAAAAATCTCATGATCTGCCGCTTGGTGGTCGGCCTGGGGAACAAGTCGATAGCCTGTATCTTCTGTTGGGGCGGGCTCACCTGCCCTAACCCAACCACAAACCCCAGATACTGCACCGTGGCTTGCACAAAGTCACACTTGCCCAGATTAACCACCAAGCCTGCTTTACTAAGTTGACTAAATAAGGCTTCTATGTGCTCACAGTGACTTTGGAAATCGTTGTCATAAATGATCACGTCATCAAGGTAGACAGTACAGTTTGGGATGTCTGCTACGATGTCGTTCATTAAGCTCTGGAAAGTGGCCGGTGCATTTTTCAGACCATATGGCATCACGTTGCAACGGTAAGTACTGCCATCCACCACAAACCCGCACACCTCTTTAGCCCGCTTAGACAGTGGTACTTGCCAGTAGCCTTTGATGAGGTCTACCTTGGTCAAGTACCTTGCTTTCCCGATCTTATCCACACTGTCATCCACCCGGGGAAGAGGATATGCATTGGTGGGGGTCATCCCGTTCAACTGCCTAAAGTCAATGCAGAACCGAACTTTTCCATCAGGTTTGGGCTGCAGAGTGACAGGAGAAGTCCACCGTACTGCCCCCTTCTCGATCAAGCCTCTCGCCAGCATATACACCAGCTCATCCCTGAGCGCTGGGAGTTTAATGGGTGGCACCCGATAAGGTATCGACTTGAAGGGGGGGTGCTCTCCTACATCGACATCATGCACCGCTTGAGTAGTGAGGCCTGGGTGCTCGGCAAATACAGTGGGGTATGAATCGAACAGGCGCTGCACGGCCACCTGCTGTTCCTCCGGCAGGTGCGCCAGAGCATCGTGCGCACATTGGCTCGAATTCCCCGCCCACTGATCAGCCGAGACATGACAATCCCAGTTATCATCCACCTGATCATTGCTGCCCCCCTCTCCTTCTCCACCATGACCACAGCAGGTCAACACAGGGACAGCTAGTGACTCAGGTGGGCGCCTCACATACTCCTTCAACAAATTAATGTGGCATAGTTAGTTACGCTTCTTCCGGTCTGGAGTGGCAACGAGGTAATCTAGATCGGAGATCTTTGACACCACCCGATAAGGCCCAGCATACTTGGCAGCCAGAGGATGACCTGACAAAGGCAACAGGACCAACACCTCTTGACCTACCTGAAACTCCCGGAGTTTCGCCTTAGTATCGTACCTGTCCTTCATACGGGCCTGCGAACTCACCAAATTACGCCCGGCCAGCTCCAGACTTCTAAGCATTCTCTCTCTGCTCTCGAGGACGTATCTCAACATAGAACATGGCTTAGCGGTACCCTCCCAAATCTCCTTCACCATGTGGAGAGGGCCCCTCACCTGATGCCCGAAAACAAGCTCATTCGGACTGAAACCGAGACTCTCTCCAGGTACTTCTCTTGCCGCGAACAAAACATATGGCAGACCAAGGTCCCAATCCTTTCCGTTCTCTGCGCAGTAACATCGAAGCATGCTTTTCAGCGTGGCGTGCCACCTCTTCAACACCCCTTGACTCTCCGGGTGATACGCAGAAGAGACGACAGTGCTGATGCCATGCTGAATCATAGTTTGTTTGAACAGATTAGATGTAAAATTAGAACCTTGGTCCGATTGCACCTCTTGCGGGTAACCATACCGCGAGCAATACAAGAGCAGGTTCCGGACAACAGTTTTCGCCGTGCCATTTCTCATTGGATATGCATCAGGATAACGAGTGGCCACATCCATGATAGTTAATAGAAATTTATTACCGGCACTAGTAGGGTACCATATCAATGATGACCTTACTGAAGGGCGGTCCACTGACAGGAATGGGGTGCAACGGGGCTCTCGGAATTGTTTGGTTAGGTTTTCCAACCCTCTGGCACGTATGACACCTTGCTACCCAGGTTACCACCTGCCCCTTCAACCCCGGCCACCAAAACAATTTTTCTAAAGCCGCCACCGTTTTTCTCACCCCTAGATGTCCTGCCAGTGGTATGTCATGCGCTAATCTCAGTAGGCTATCCCTGCACTCCCGTGGCACCACCAACCGGTCCACCACTCCGGACCCCTCTTGCCAACTACGTTTAGGGTCTTGAAAACGCCTATAGAGGATGCCTTCTAAATAAAAAAAATCTCCTGGCTGTGCATCGCCGTCCTCGTCGAGCTCTACAGCTCCATTAGCACACGTTTGGAGCTCAGGGTCCTCTAGTTGCAACCGACGTATATCTGAGGGTGCCAAGCGATCTAACTGCTCCCAGAGCAATGCATGACCTTCCCCGATACTGGGCTGCTCCCTCTGTCTCTCTCGATGTACATAATGTTGCTGTCGTGGAGTCTCGTCATGCCCAGCCTCGTCACTCTCGATGACAGGCCCAGGGGCTACTCCAGAATTAAGTAATGGTGCTAATACTGAATCACCCATGAGAGCCGCCGAGTCAAAACTCTTAAAACCAACTCCAGCTTTAGCCTCCTCCTGTTGATCGTTCCTCCGCTGGTCTGAAGACGGAGGACTAGGCTGTGACACTTTAGCTGCCCGAGCTCGGGTGACAACACACGCCATGGGTTGTGTCTGGCACCGCTCGACCCACTCTTGCTCTTCCCTACTCACGTTGGCCGGCCTCTCGGCAATGACTAAGGGTAGAACCTCAGAAGCGGGCATTGCAAAGTTGTTGCCAAGAAGAAGGTCGACGCCCTCCACTGGCAGTTTCTCCACAATCCCGACATCCAATTCACGTGCCACACCATCCACCTCCAACTCCAACCGCACCAGCGGGTATGACCGAGTTGCATTAATACCCTGCACCACTACCACCCGAGCCGCGTTTATAGGGTAGCCAGTCAAGTTTTTCATCAGAGTCTGGGAAGCACCTGTATCACGCAAGACCTCTACTCGATACTTGCGCCCCGCCCACATCACGCAACCCCGCCCTCTATGGTCGCAAAAAACATCCTGAGCAGGGTTCGAGCCTCCCAGGTGCTTCTGCATTAGCTGTGCCTCAGACTCTGACGAACTGCCCCGGGCAAACTCAGACGACTTCGGAGACACACCAATGTTGCAGGCCAAAGACACAGCTGCTGTAGGTGGTTTGCTAGGACAGACTCTTGCAAAGTGCCCCTTTTTATGACAATGATAACACTCCAACTCCCCTTTGGGCTTCCCTTGGTACTGGGAAGGGCCCGGCCCCTTTTTAAACGGGACGGTGCTAGTCTTGTGGTCAGTCTTGGTATCATGGCTCTTGTACTTGTTTGCATAAGGTACATCACTAACTCGGGGGGGTGGGGCGTCACGCCCCTTGTTACCTGCCTCACTACGCTGGGCAGACCCGCACCCACGAATTAGTGATAGCCGGAGGTCAGCCATCTCAGCTGCCTCCTGTAGAGCTTTGGGTTGCTTTTCTTTCAGGTTTAACGTCAGGTCGCTGCCCGTGCATTTGAAAAACTGCTCTAAAAGCACCAACTGTTTAATGTCGTCAAACGTAGTAGCTTTCTCCGACCTCAGCCAATTCCCAAAAGCATCGGACAGCTCCCGGGCATGCACCAAAAAGGTGCTCTCCCGACCCTTGGTAACACCCCGGAACTTCAACCTGTACGTCTCTGGTTGTAGTTCGTATGCTCTCAGGACAGCCTCCTTGAGTTCCTCATAGATAATACAAGACTCTATAGGCAATGCATCATAAGCCTTGAGTCCCTTGCCCACAAGTCTAGAGGAAACAAGGGCTGCCCACTTCTCCCCAGGCCACTGGTGTTCCTGGCACTTCTTCTCGAATCTCATGAAAAATTCGGTGACACCCGACTCATCAAATACAGGGACTTGTTTCAACAGGTGCGACAAAGACTGATCATGCCCACAATTCCCACCACCGAGACGTTGCCCTGTCGTTTCCACCCGAGTCTTCTGAAGATCGATATCTGCACGGTACCTGGTAGACTCAGCCTCCGACTCGGATTTTATTCTCGCGAGTTCGAGATCAGTCTGTTGTTTAGCCTTAGCGAGTTCGAGATCCGTCTGTTGTTTAGCCTTAGCGAGTTCGAGATCCGTCTGTTTTTAGCCTTAGCGAGTTCGAGATCAGCCTGTCGCTTAGCCATCTCAAACTGCCGCTGCTGGTTAGCCATCTCAAGCTGGAAGAGCATTTCTGTAGTGAAACCTTGAGGAGGAGGTGCAACTATTGGAGGCCCACCCAGCGATCCTAAGCCACGCTGCCAGCGGCTATCGGCCTGCGGGAACGTACTAAACTCCGGCATCCTAGAGGTCCCGATGGGAGTAGAGTGGAGGGGGGGCCCGAGCAGAAGTCCCCGAGCACCCTCTCCACCCTGGACCTCACTAGCCGCCCCCAGCACGCAAGCCCGCAAATCGTTCTTCTTGATGCCATGAGCCACCTTAAGCCCCATGAGGTGAGCCAAACACTGTAGACCATACTTGCTAATTCCCTCTAGTCGATCAGCTGTTATAGGCACCTCCAAAAACTTCTTTGCGGCCTCCTCACTAGTTACTCACCCCCCTGGCATCTGCCCATCAGAGCCTGCATCATTCCCTGAACTCTCAGTATGATCTGATTCGTCTCCCATTGTGTCCACCAAAAATTCTCACGTTTATAAAAAAAAAGAAGAAGTACCCAAGCTCCTATGTAGCACTATTCACTTACCAAAAATGTCTGAAGACTCTCAAGTGCTATACTACTTTGCCAAAAAAAATTTAACGTGCCCACTATATTCCTCAAATACTAGACAAGATCTATCTATCTATCTATCTATATGCTCAGGCCCAATCCCCATTTTGGGGGTAGCCGACTCAAGACAGAGCAAGAACAGGGAAAACACAAAAACAACATAAAACAAAAAATAAACACAGATAAAAAACACAAACTCACACACATCCAGGTCACCCAGGAGAAGACCCAGAGACCAGGGTTACCAAGGTCGCTCCAGCACTCCCCCAGCCCCTGACCACCCGGAGAGGTTCCGATCTCGGCAGGCAGACATGCAGCGGAGCCAAAGCCACAAGCCCTCCCACCACACTTCCAGGCACACCCTTCATATTAATTGTCCCCCCGGGCCAGGCGCCTGATGGACTATTATCTAGTCGAACTTGCGCCCGACCCCTTACTCCAAATGACCACGTGTTCACTCAACTATTCACAAGCATTCTCCATTCACTCCTGTCCACCACCACTTCCCCTGCCTGATCTATAGTCATTCCTCTATCATCCAAAGCCTTTCTTACACAGTCTCTCCATCTCAATGGGGGTCTTCCTGCCCTTCTATCTCCCCTTGTACCTGACTCACATATTCTCTTTGTAAGCCTTTCATCTCCCATTCGTTCAACATGACCATACCAGCTCAGCACCCTTCTGTCCACTCTGGCTGACAAATGTTCCTGCTGCCCCACTCTCCTACGTATCTCTTCATTCCTCAATCTGTCTCTACGAGTAACTCCACACATACTCCTCAAGCAGCTCATCTCCATCACATCCAGCCCTCTTTTCTCCTTTTTCTTCAGAGTCCATGTCTCAGCCCCATACATCACTGTTGGCACAACAATTCCTTGATACAGTGCACTTTTTACTTTCACTCCGAGATTTCTCGTCTTCCACATACTTCCCATTGCTCCGAAAACCTTCCTTCCTTCACACACTCTCTGTTTTACCTCCATTTCCATACCTCCACTCCTGCTTATCGTTCCTCCTAGATATTTAAAACACTCTACTTGTTCCAATATTTCCCCATCCAGCCTCACATCTAGATTCACCCTATGCTCTCCCCTATTACACACCATTACTTTACTTTTATTGACGTTCACCTTCAGTTTCCTCCTTCCACAAACCACACCAAACTCTTTGACTACCTGCTGCAGTTTCTCATCAGAATCCGCCACCAATGCTGTGTCATCAGCGAACAGCAACTGATTCAACTCCCAATCTCTACCATTCTTTCCTACTAAACCCAATCCTCTTCCCATAGTTCTCCTTTTCACCTCCCTCACCACACCATCCATAAACATATTAAACAGCCATGGTGACATTACACAACCCTGTCGCAAACCTACCTTTACCTCAAACCATTCACTCAACTCACCATTTCCTACTCTCACACATGCTCTGCTCCCTTCATAAAAACTCTTAACTGCTTCTAACAAATTTCCTCCTATTTCATAAATCCTTAACACCTTCCACATTGCTTCACGGTCCACACGATCATACGCTTTTTCCAAGTCCATAAAAGCCCAAAATATCTCCTTATGCTTCTCTAAATACTTCTCGCATAACTGTCTTACTGCAAACATCTGATCCACGCACCCTCTTCCCCTCCTAAAACCGCACTGTTCTTCTCCTATTGCAACTTCCGTACACTTTATTATCCTCTCTATCAACACCCTGCCATACAGCTTTCCAACCACTGACAATAAACTAATACATCTATAACTTGAACACTCCTGCCGATCTCCCTTCCCCTTGTACAACGGCACAATACATGCACTCTTCCAGTCTATTGGTACCATTGACACAGCAAAGCACACATTGAAAAGTCTCACCAACCAATCTATTATCACATCTCCACCCTTCTTTATACACTCCACAGCAATATCATCCAAACCTTCTGCTTTTCCCGCTCTCATTTGTTTCACTGCTTCTTTCACCTCATTTTCCTCAATCCTTTCATTCATTCCCTGCCACCTGGGTGGCCTGGGTAACCTATCTCCATCCACCTCTGCTTCAATCACTGCTTCTCTTCCATCTCTTGTATTTAACAAAGATTCAAAATACTCGGCATATCTTTTCCTCACTTCAACTGGTTCCACTAGTAATTCTCCATTTTCATCTTTCACTGACTCTTCCCTCTTTTGTCCTCCTTTCCTTACTTTATTTACCTCCTTCCAGAACATCTTCTTTCGTTCTTTAAAATTCTCACTCAGCCTTTGGCCCCACCTTTCGTTTGCATCTTTTTTCGCTTCTCTAATTTTCCGTTTTGCCTCTCTCCTTTTCTCCTTGTACCTCTCCCATACCTCAACACTACCATCCTGTAAAACCCTCTCAAAACACTGTCTCTTCTCCTCAACTGCCTTTCTCACCGTATCATTCCACCACTCGCTTCCCTTCCTGATACCTCTGCCTCCTACTTTCCTTTTGCCGCATACTACCTCTGCACTTGCTTTCACTCCTTCCTTAAACTGTTGCCATTCAATCTCTACTTCTCTCTCTTCCATCTCTCTCACTTCCATCCACTTTTCATTTAGTCTTTCCTTGTACTCCCTCTCTTTTTCACTCTTCTCTAACTCACTAACTTTTATTACCTCTCTTACTTCACGCTTGTCTCTTATTCTCCTGTAACTCTTAACTCTTAGCTTTCCCTCCACCAGGTAATGATCTGACATACCCTCCGCCTCACCTCTCATCACATTCACATCCAGCAGTCTACACAATCTTTCCCTTGTCACCAGCACATAATCCATCAATACCCTCTCTACAGTCTCTCTCCTCACAAGTCTATGCCAGGTGTACTTGTGTATACGCCTTTTTTTGAAGAACGTATTACCTACACTCAATCTACACTCTTCACATACATTTTTCAGTCTTTCTCCACTCTCGTTTACACCATCCACACCAAAACTACCGATGACTCCCTCAACAGGCTCATTTCCTACCCTAGCATTTAGGTCCCCTAAAACTATAACATTTTCATTTTCATCAAACCCTTGCAGACAATCTCTCAAATCCTCCCAGAAACCCTCTACCTCGTCTAACTCTCTTTCACTTCCTGGTCCATACGCACTTACAAAAACCCACCTTTCACCCTTAAACCGCATTCTCACCCACATTAGCCTTGATGACACCTCTTTCCACTCTTTTATAAACTCTCTCAACTCCTCCTTCACAATAATAGCCACTCCTTCTTTCCCCCTGACTCCCTCGTCTACTCCAGACTTTCTACCGATCACGTTTCCAAAATCCACTTCTCCCTCTCCTTTCATCTTTGTTTCATTCAGTGCAAGGACATCATACATCCTTCTTTCAAATAACCTTCCAATATCCTCTCGCTTCTCACTCGCACCACATCCACGCACATTCCAAGCTCCTACTCTCAGGGTCCGGGACCACGAACGCGTTCCCTCGCCCCTATCTCTGTCTCGTTTTTTTGGTAGATTAATTTAAGGGGAGAAGGATACCAGGCCCCCCGCCCCCGATCCCCTTTAGCCGACTTCTACGTCTCACCGGAGAAAAGCGGTGGTGGAAATTTCTCACCCCTCCACCACAGAGGAGGCTACCTGCACCAGAAAGTGGCGGGCGTTGGGGTCGCCGCATCCCTACGCCATTTGAAAAAATTAGAGATGCAGAAGGAGAAAAAGACAGAAGGGGCTATGGGAAGGAGAGGACACCAACCCTCACTCTGACAAAGGGTCAGCCCACCACCACTATATGGAATGGGTTAATATAATAGTGTTTTGACCGGGGCTCATATAAAACAAGGGCTCTTAATCATTGGACTAGGAAAGCACACAGCCACAACGGTAACACTAGATTCAACCCCTGAACTTATAATGCCGGCGCACAAAAACACCTATACCCTCCAAAGTTAAATCTGCAATAATGGGGTATCCTATAACTCAGGTAAGTGCACTACTACTACAGGCTGATGATCTCTGATACAGCCTGATCACAACAACATACAATTACGGTAATAAGGTATACTAGGAAAAGATCTATCTATCTATCTATCTATATGCTCAGGCCCAATCCCCATTTTGGGGGTAGCCGACTCAAGACAGAGCAAGAACAGGGAAAACACAAAAACAACATAAAACAAAAAATAAACACAGATAAAAAACACAAACTCACACACATCCAGGTCACCCAGGAGAAGACCCAGAGACCAGGGTTACCAAGGTCGCTCCAGCACTCCCCCAGCCCCTGACCACCCGGAGAGGTTCCGATCTCGGCAGGCAGACATGCAGCGGAGCCAAAGCCACAAGCCCTCCCACCACACTTCCAGGCACACCCTTCATATTAATTGTCCCCCCGGGCCAGGCGCCTGATGGACTATTATCTAGTCGAACTTGCGCCCGACCCCTTACTCCAAATGACCACGTGTTCACTCAACTATTCACAAGCATTCTCCATTCACTCCTGTCCACCACCACTTCCCCTGCCTGATCTATAGTCATTCCTCTATCATCCAAAGCCTTTCTTACACAGTCTCTCCATCTCAATGGGGGTCTTCCTGCCCTTCTATCTCCCCTTGTACCTGACTCACATATTCTCTTTGTAAGCCTTTCATCTCCCATTCGTTCAACATGACCATACCAGCTCAGCACCCTTCTGTCCACTCTGGCTGACAAATGTTCCTGCTGCCCCACTCTCCTACGTATCTCTTCATTCCTCAATCTGTCTCTACGAGTAACTCCACACATACTCCTCAAGCAGCTCATCTCCATCACATCCAGCCCTCTTTTCTCCTTTTTCTTCAGAGTCCATGTCTCAGCCCCATACATCACTGTTGGCACAACAATTCCTTGATACAGTGCACTTTTTACTTTCACTCCGAGATTTCTCGTCTTCCACATACTTCCCATTGCTCCGAAAACCTTCCTTCCTTCACACACTCTCTGTTTTACCTCCATTTCCATACCTCCACTCCTGCTTATCGTTCCTCCTAGATATTTAAAACACTCTACTTGTTCCAATATTTCCCCATCCAGCCTCACATCTAGATTCACCCTATGCTCTCCCCTATTACACACCATTACTTTACTTTTATTGACGTTCACCTTCAGTTTCCTCCTTCCACAAACCACACCAAACTCTTTGACTACCTGCTGCAGCTTCTCATCAGAATCCGCCACCAATGCTGTGTCATCAGCGAACAGCAACTGATTCAACTCCCAATCTCTACCATTCTTTCCTACTAAACCCAATCCTCTTCCCATAGTTCTCCTTTTCACCTCCCTCACCACACCATCCATAAACATATTAAACAGCCATGGTGACATTACACAACCCTGTCGCAAACCTACCTTTACCTCAAACCATTCACTCAACTCACCATTTCCTACTCTCACACATGCTCTGCTCCCTTCATAAAAACTCTTAACTGCTTCTAACAAATTTCCTCCTATTTCATAAATCCTTAACACCTTCCACATTGCTTCACGGTCCACACGTTCATATGCTTTTTCCAAGTCCATAAAAGCCCAAAATATCTCCTTATGCTTCTCTAAATACTTCTCGCATAACTGTCTTACTGCAAACATCTGATCCACGCACCCTCTTCCCCTCCTAAAACTGCACTGTTCTTCTCCTATTGCAACTTCTGTACACTTTATTATCCTCTCTATCAACACCCTGCCATACAGCTTTCCAACCACTGACAATAAACTAATACCTCTATAACTTGAACACTCCTGCCGATCTCCCTTCCCCTTGTACAACGGCACAATACATGCACTCTTCCAGTCTATTGGTACCATTGACACAACAAAGCACACATTGAAAAGTCTCACCAACCAATCTATTATCACATCTCCACCCTTCTTTATACACTCCACAGCAATATCATCCAAACCTTCTGCTTTTCCCGCTCTCATTTGTTTCACTGCTTCTTTCACCTCATTTTCCTCAATCCTTTCATTCATTCCCTGCCACCTGGGTGGCCTGGGTAACCTATCTCCATCCACCTCTGCTTCAATCACTGCTTCTCTTCCATCTCTTGTATTTAACAAAGATTCAAAATACTCAGCATATCTTTTCCTCACTTCAACTGGTTCCACTAGTAATTCTCCATTTTCATCTTTCACTGACTCTTCCCTCTTTTGTCCTCCTTTCCTTACTTTATTTACCTCCTTCCAGAACATCTTCTTTCGTTCTTCAACATTCTCACTCAGCCTTTGGCCCCACCTTTCGTTTGCATCTTTTTTTGCTTCTCTAATTTTCCGTTTTGCCTCTCTCCTTTTCTCCTTGTACCTCTCCCATACCTCAACACTACCATCCTGTAAAACCCTCTCAAAACACTGTCTCTTCTCCTCAACTGCCTTTCTCACCATATCATTCCACCACTCGCTTCCCTTCCTGATACCTCTGTCTCCTACTTTCCTTTTGCCGCATACTACCTCTGCACTTGCTTTCACTCCTTCCTTAAACTGTTGCCATTCAACCTCTACTTCTCTCTCTTCCATCTCTAGATGGAAAAGATAAGAGATCTTAATTAAATCACTCCAATGATTTAATGCAAACTAGAAGAAGGTATATTTAAAGTTACTCTAAACAATAATGAACTGTCACTCCTATACTAAAGAAAGTGAACGAAAGTCCCAAAGCATCGAGCAGGAATCTTCTGAAGAAAGTTTGATGCTGGGGTAATATGATCGTATCGGATTTTGAACTGTTGTATAAAGCAGGAACAGGATATGACAATTGTAAGGACATATAGGGTTAACTGTCACGGGAATAATAACTGCGCAATAGTAGGAACTCAAACAGCAAAAGAAGTACTTCCTCATCAACGAAACAGCCTACTAGGGTTGTGCAACTCAACAACAACCTAGACTAATAAATGCCGTGAATAATAATGCATACATAACAGAAAGAGTTTATAATCTAAATCTGGTGTCTGCTAGGCGAATAAAGTCTAGCTGGGATGTAGTAGGCTAGGAAACAATGGCCGAGCAAGCGGCTCGTAGCCTAGCGAAGTCCTTAAGGCTGTGCGGCCAAATTACGTTAATTGACGGGGTGCTCTCTTGAGAGATCCAGATCGCTAGTATCTGGTTCTCTCCTGGCGACCCTCTCAAAGTCAAAGCAAACGAGTTAGCACAGTGTTGGGTGGCAGAGGCAAAAGCCCTCACTCGCAACACAGTGCTAAACTCCTAAGGTACACAGTCAGAAAGACCACCTAGGCTTCCCACGTCTCCGTTGCGATTGTACAGGTTCAACAAAACCTAGTACACATCGGAAATCACAACACCAGTAGCCTTATCCCAGTCTAGCATTAAATCCCCCAGCAGACCACCAAGATACAGGAAGGGAGTCACCATGAGTGTGTCAAACCTCTACAGACAAAAATGGTAACCCTTCCAAAATGCCTAACTAAACATGAGTTATCTGAGAGCTTCAGCATATAATACGATGGCCGATATATGAAATCGTGCAGAACCAAAGGGAAGTTATGATATTCAATAGAGTGGAAGAATGAGAGGTAAGAAGTTGAGAGAGAGAGAAAGTGCTCTATAGGTAGAAGTCGGGAGACAGGTGCAAGGGATATGTGAAGGGTATGCTGGTCAGGCAAGCTCTGAGGAGAATAGCTCCTCTCGACCCCTCCAGGATCCCACACAAAGGCATGGTGGTCAGCCAATCACAGGCCGCTACGTCACCCGGCAGCAGGCCTGCAGAAGGCGCCAGGAACCACCAGCCAATCAAAACCGAGAGAAGGATCACGCGAGCGAGGGACTCCTCGAGGGAGGAGGGAGGAGGAAAAACTACCTTCTCAATGCACGCTCACTCTCTCTCTCCTTCCTTCACTACAATGCATCTTATGTTCAACTCATGATAGAAAATATAATCCCTTGTCACAGGCGAAAACAAAGCCCACTTCTATACTGCCTGTGACATGACGATTCACAAGAAAGAAAGTACAACATTGTAGATAGACTGTAGCCAAATACATTGCCCTGGCGAGTGTTAGCGAGTGGCCAAGTGAGTGGCTGAGCCCACGTGGCGTTCTGCTGAGCTGCAGGCGTCACACCCCACCCAAGATATTAGACGCTCAACCATGAGCTCCATATCTGACAAGCAGAACCCAGATAAGACTCGCCACCCCTAACCACTTCGCCACAAAGAAAGGCAAAGCTCAGTTCTCATCAAAAAACAAAAATTACAACCCCTCCCAACACAATAGCTTAATTAATTCATACTGCTATGCTCCTAGAGCGAGCCTCTACTAGCTCAGCCTTCTGAGAGAAGCACAGGTTCGACTCAGAACTTTAGCTATAACATACTTAACAAATTTAACTATTAAAGAAAGAGTTTTTATAGAATTTTAATTTTTAATATGTTTTTGGCGGCTGCACTTACAGGGGCAAGCCAATTTTACTCCACTCTCAACACACACTGACTGAACGGCGAGGGTTCTCCTGCAAACAAACCCTCCCGTGACAAACAATCAGCCAAAACATTATCAGTGCCCTTAGCATGCCACACATCCAACTTGTGTCCCGGCAGCAACACAACACCTGGCACTGATAAACTGCCCAGTTCATCACAAGACTGGCATTTCTCTTCGCTCTTTCCGGCAATGGGGCCTGCCAATAACCTTCCACTAGTTCTACCTTCGTGATAGGCGATGCAGCCCCGAGGCGGTCTATGGTGTCGTCAACTCTCGATAAGGTATAGGCGTCTGTCAGGGATAATGCACACACACTCTCGCAATCAACACACTCACTGATCTTGCCACTAAACACAGGTTGCAAAGTTACAGGTAACGACCACTCACGACATTCCTTATCCCTCAGACCCTTGGGCAATGGATAGGTGTCTGTCAGGGATAATGCACACACACTGATCTTGCCACTTAACACCGGTTGCAAAGTTACAGGCAACGACCACTCACGACATTCCTTATCCCTCAGACCCTTCGTCAACACGTAATCCAGCTCTGCTTGCACCACAGGCTGTCGAGCAGGATTTATACGGTAGGGAGCTAATTTGAACCTTGCACTGTCTCCAGCCTCCATGTCGGATTCTACTTCGTACACCAGGCCTGGAGAATGAACAAACATGCGAAAGTACTGCCATAGCCTAGTAAACAACTGCCTTGCACTGTCTCCACGAACAACATGCCTACTGCCCTCCCACAACCCAGCCGAGACCGCAGCTTCTAACCTGTAGTCTCCCTCCTTCTCCACCTTCGTCCCTAGAACAGCCAGGTCATGAGAGGGACAATCAGTACCATCTGTGCAGTCACTCCCATAGTTCACAATTGCTAAGGCTTCCCCACCGATGCCGTACATGCGCACCCCCGCATTCCTTACGACTACATCTGCCTGCGCAGCATCACCGCTTTTAGTGACATGGCCAGATACAGTCAGTCTATGGTAGGGCTGTTGCATTCGACTAGAGCAGCATTGGGAGGCTATGCGACGACCAGGCACTTCTATGCCACAGCCAACCTCACCAATCTGCTCAAAGTCCTCCTTTTGATCACCACCCTTGGCAGCCATGGGTCGACCTTGACCTGACAACCATGTCCAAGCCTCGTCGCCCACCTTGAACCACCGAAACAACGAGGCTAACGGTCTCTCAACATTCACGTGACCTGCCCGCGGAACATCTTGCACCGCCTGAGTTGTGAGGCTCAGGGGCTCGGCACGACCAGTGGGGTATGAACCGAGCTGGTGCTGGAGCGCTGCACACTGCTGCTCTAGCGCTTCCACAGCCACCAGACTCGTGTCCCCCGCCCACTGCTCCGCCGAGACATGACAATCCCTACTCTCCTCCACCTGTGCCCTACTGCCCCCCTCTCCTTCTCCACCTTGGCCGCTGCAGACCAACGTAGGGCCAGTAGGCTGCTCAGGTGGTTGCCTCACAAACTCCTCCAACAGGTTCACATGACATGTTTCCCCGTCCTCGTGTTTGATCTCGACAGCACCATTACCACATTTCAGAACTTCCGGATCCTCCAACTGCAGTTTACAAATATCTGAGGGAACCAACCTGTCTAGATGCTTCCGAAGCAATCCAAGTCCTCCCCCAATATCAAACTGAGCAACCCTTTGTTCTCTCTGTGCATAACGTTGCTGCCTCGGAGTCTCTTCCTGCCCTACCTCCTCACTAGCTCTGACAGGTCCTGGGGCCTCTCCAGACTCCAACAATGGTGCCAATACTGAGTCGCCAAGAAGCGCTGCTGGTACTAAACTCTCCAAACTTTTACCAACATTAGCCGTCTTTTTCCGACCGTTCCTCCGTTGATCAGAAGACTGAGGAATAGGCTGTGACACTTTGGATGCAAGAGGTCCAGTAACAACGCACGCCATAGGTTGTACTTGACACTTCTCTACCCACTCCTGTTCCTCCCTACTCACGTCGGCCGGCTTCTCGGCAACGACTAAGGGTGAAACCTCAGAAGTAGGCACCGCAAAGTCGTTGCCGAGAAGGAGGTCGACGCCCCCAACAGGCAAGTTCTCCACAACACCCACATCCAACTCTCGTGTCACACCATCCACCTCCAGTTCCATCATGACCAACGGGTATGACTTGACAGCATTGATACCCTGCACCACAATCACCCGTGCCGCGTTTATTGGTCTACCAGTAAAGTTCTTCATTAAAGTCTGAGAGGCACCCGTGTCTCGCAACAGCTCAACTCCATGCATTTTACCAGCCCACCTCACGCAGCCATGCCCTCGATGGTCACAAAAGACATCGCGGACAGGGTTCGAGCCTTCCGGATTCTTCTCCACTGGCTGTGTCCCAGCCTCTGACGTTATACCCCGGGCAAACTCAGACGACTTAGGGGACACCCCAATGTTGCGAGCCAAAGACACAACTGCATTAGGTAGCTTGCTTGGACAGGCTCTTGCAAAATGCCCCTTCTCATAACAATGAAAACACTCTAACTCCCCTTTGGGCTTCCCTTTAGGTGGGGAAGGGCCCTGACCCTTCTTAAACGGGACGGAATTAGGTTTATGGTCAGACTTAGTATCGTTGCTCTTGTTGTAATGGTTATATGGTGTATCACTGACTCGGGGGGGTGGAGTGTTGCGCCCCTTGTTACCTGCATCGTTCCGTTGTGCAGACCCGCACCCATGAATCAGTGACATCCGAAGGTCAGCCATCTCAGCTGCCTCCTGTAGAGTTTTCGGGTTCTTTTCTTTAAGATTCAACGTCAGATCGCTGCCCGTACACTTAAAAAATTGTTCTAGAAGCATCAGCTGTTTCAACTCCTCAAACGTCGATGCCTTCTCAGAACGCAGCCAGTTTCTAAATGCATCGGACAGATCCCGGGCATGCTCAAGAAAGGTGCACTCACGACCCTTCGTTACACCCCGGAACATCAATCTGTATGTCTCTGGTTGTAACTCATATGCCCGCAGGACAGCCTCCTTCAATACCTCGTAATCGATGCACGACTCCAAGGGCAACGCATCATATGCCTTGAGTCCTTTGCCAACCAATCTAGAGGAAACAAGGGCTGCCCACTTAACCTCGCGCCATTGGTGCTCTCGGCACTTCTTCTCGAAACGCATAAACAATTCAGTGACACCCGACTCATCAAATACAGGGACCAACTTGAGCAGGTGCGATAACGACTGATCAAGACCTCGATTCCCAGAATCGAGACGCTGCCCTGTCGACTCCACCCTAGACTTCTCAAGATCTATGTCTGCACAGTACATGGCCTTTCTCTCCTCAGACTGAATCCTGGACATCTCAATCTCAGATTCATGCCTTCGTTGCTCAAGCTCATACCTGGCCCTTCTCTCCTCAGCCTGAATCTTAGCCATCTCAAACTCCCGCTGCTGCTGCTCAGATTCACGTTGCTGCTTAGCCATCTCAAGCTGGAAGAGCATCTCTGCCGTCAAACCTTGAGGAGGAGGAGATGCAACAATTGGAGACTCACCCAAATGCAAACCATGCTGCCAGTGACGATCGGCCGGCGGGAACGTACCCGGCTCCGGAGCCCGAGGGGGCGCCATGGTAGGAGTCGAGTGGAATGGGGGCTGGGCCGAAGGTGCCCCAGCTCCCGCTCCACCCGAAGCCCCACGCACCCCGCCGAGCACACAGGCCACCAGGTCACCTCTCGACATGCTGCTAGTGCCCACATGCCCCATGACAGTGGCCAAACACTGGAGACCATACCGATCAATCCCCGACACCCGGTAAGCAGTAATAGGGATCTCCAGAAACTTCCTTGCATCCTCCTCACTAGTTATGACTATAATGCCTTCGGACAAACCCCGCTGCTGCACCTCAGAGTCTGTTTCCCGTACTGTATCCCCACTGTACACTGATCCGTCGTCCGACATATTGTCCACCGAAAATTCTCAACGTTTATAAAAAAAAAAAAATCCCTAAACTCTTATGCAGCACTATTCACTCGAAAATACAAGATGCTCGAAGACTCTTAAGTGTTATACTACTTGCCAAAAAAAAATCCACGTGTCCACTATATTCCTTTAAACAAAAACAAATGACCACAACACTCCTGCAATATTTCTCTAAGTTCACAAAATCCTAAGCAAGGTCGCCATTTGTTACGACCGGGGCTCGTATAAAACAAGGGCTCTTAATCATTGGACTAGGAAAGCACACAGCCACAACGGTAACACTAGATCCAACCCCTGAACTTATAATGCCGGCGCACAAAAACACCTATACCCTCCAGAGTTAAATCTGCGATAACGGGGTATCCTATAACTCAGTATAAGTGCACTACTACTACAGGCTGATGATCTCTGATACAGCCTGATCACAACAACATACAATTACGGTAATAAGGTATACTAGGAAAAGATAAGAGATCTTAATTAAATCACTCCAATGATTTAATGCAAACTAGAAGAAGGTATATTTAAAGTTACTCTAAACAATAATGAACTGTCACTCCTATACTAAAGAAAGTGAACGAAAGTCCCAAAGCATCGAGCAGGAATCTTCTGAAGAAAGTTTGATGCTGGGGTAAGATGATCGTATCGGATTTTGAACTGTAGTATAAAGCAGGAACAGGATATGACAATTGTAAGGACATATAGGGTTAACTGGCACGGGAATAATAACTGCGCAATAGTAGGAACTCAAACAGCAAAAGAAGTACTTCCTCATCAACGAAACAGCCTACTAGGGTTGTGCAACTCAACAACAACCTAGACTAATAAATGCCGTGAATAATAATGCATACATAACAGAAAGAGTTTATAATCTAAATCTGGTGTCTGTTAGGCGAATAAAGTCTAGCTGGGATGTAGTAGGCTAGGAAACAATGGCCGAGCTGCGAGCAAGCGGCTCCTAGCCTAGCGAAGTCCTTAACCCTTAATTAGCGGCGAGCAACATAAGTCGAGTTAAATAAAGCTGGACTATGTGGCGGTGCTCGACATATATCGTGTGGCAATTTCAGCACGTAATGTGGCTGAGAGAGAGAGACAAGTGGTGGCAGGAGAGTAGCGAGCGTATGACTGCTCCAGACCACCGCGGCGAACCTACTGACACGAATCCCACCTCCTCCCTCCCTCTCTCACTCCTATATACGGAATTGTATGGGAAAAGTGCCTAATTACATGCTTTTTGCACTCGCGTTGCACGGTTATTGAAGAAAACTAGCCATCATAAAAGGATCGTTATGGTGTCATTCGAAAGCTCTGTTTATGCCCTTTCAGGGATAGATACTTGTTTTACATTCTGGGTCTTATTTAGGCATGAAAATGATCACGTAAACAGCCCTATTTTGGCTAAAAACACCCCGCTGGGCGGTACATATAAATAAACCGCATAGGCCGCTCGTAAGGTGTTAAGGCTGTGCGGCCAAATTATGTTAATTGACGGGGTGCTCTCTTGAGAGATCCAGATCGCTAGTATCTGGTTCTCTCCTGGCGACCCTCTCAAAGTCAAAGCAAACGAGTTAGCACAGTGTTGGGTGACAGAGGCAAAAGCCCTCACTCGCAACACAGTGCTAAACTCCCAAGGTACACAGTCAGAAAGACCACCTAGGCTTCCCACGTCTTCTCCGTTGCGATTGTACAGGTTCAACAAAACCTAGTACACATCGGAAATCACAACACCAGTAGCCTTATCCCAGTCTAGCATTAAATCCCCCAGCAGACCACCAAGATACAGGAAGGGAGTCACCGTGAGTGTGTCAAACCTCTACAGACAAAAATGGTAACACTTCCAAAATGCCTAACTAAACATGGGTTATCGGAGAGCTTCAGCATATAATACGATGGCCGATATATGAAATCGTGCAGAACCAAAGGGAAGTTATGATATTCAATAGAGTGGAAGAATGAGAGGTAAGAAGTTGAGAGAGAGAGAAAGTTTTCTATAGGTAGAAGTCGGGAGACAGGTGCAAGGGATATGTGAAGGGTATGCTGGTCAGGCAAGCTCTGGCCTCTGAGGAGAATAGCTCCTCTGGACCCCTCCAGGATCCCACACAAAGGCATGGTGGTCAGCCAATCACAGGCCAATACGTCACCCGGCAGCAGGCCTGCAGAAGGCGCCAGGAACCACCAGCCAATCAAAACCTAGAGAAGGATCACGCGAGCGAAGGACTCCTCCAGGGAGGAGGGAGGAGGAAAAACTACCTTCTACCTGCACGCTCGCTCTCTCTCTCCTTCCTTCACTACAATGCATCTTATGTTCAACTCATGATATAAAATATAATCCCTTGTCACAGGCGAAAACAAAGCCCACTTCTATACTGCCTGTGACATGACGATTCACAGGAAAGAAAGTACAACATTGTAGATAGACTGTAGCCAAATACATTGCCCTGGCGAGTGTTAGCGAGTGGCCAAGTGAGTGGCTGAGCCCACGTGGCGTTCTGCTGAGCTGCAGGCGTCACAATAGTATAATGGTAGCCAGAGTAAAAGACAGAATAACGTCACTATATGGAATGGGTTAATATAATAGTATAATGGTTGCCAGAGTAAAAGACAGAATAACGTCACTATATGGAATGGGTTAATATAATAGTATAATGGTTGCCAGAGTAAAACAGAGAATAACGTCACTATATGGAATGGGTTAATATAATAGTATAATGGTAGCCAGAATAAAAGACAGAATAACGTCACTATATGGAATGGGTTAATATAATAGTATAATGGTTGCCAGAGTAAAAGACAGAATAACGTCACTATATGGAAGGGGTTAATATAATAGTATAATGGTTGCCAGAGTAAAAGACAGAATAACGTCACTATATGGAATGGGTTAATATAATAGTATAATGGTTGCCAGAGTAAAAGACAGAATAACGTCACTATATGGAATGGGTTAATATAATAGTATAATGGTTGCCAGAGTAAAAGACAGAATAACGTCACTATATGGAATGGGTTAATATAATAGTATAATGGTTGCCAGAGTAAAAGACAGAATAACGTCACTATATGGAATGGGTTAATATAATAGTATAATGGTTGCCAGAGTAAAAGACAGAATAACGTCACTATATGGAATGGGTTAATATAATAGTATAATGGTTGCCAGAGTAAAAGACAGAATAACGTCACTATATGGAATGGGTTAATATAATAGTATAATGGTTGCCAGAGTAAAAGACAGAATAACGTCACTATATGGAATGGGTTAATATAATAGTATAATGGTTGCCAGAGTAAAAGACAGAATAACGTCACTATATGGAATGGGTTAATATAATAGTATAATGGTTGCCAGAGTAAAAGACAGAATAACGTCACTATATGGAATGGGTTAATATAATAGTATAATGGTTGCCAGAGTAAAAGACAGAATACGTCACTATATGGAATGGGTTAATATAATAGTATAATGGTTGCCAGAGTAAAAGACAGAATAACGTCACTATATGGAATGGGTTAATATAATAGTATAATGGTTGCCAGAGTAAAAGACAGAATAACGTCACTATATGGAATGGGTTAATATAATAGTATAATGGTTGCCAGAGTAAAAGACAGAATAACGTCACTATATGGAATGGGTTAAGGGGGTCACCTGGTTTTGTTCTCTCTCTTTCTCTGGCTTGTACCCATTCGGCCCCTTTCAGCCTACTGTTTTAAGACGTTTATCCTCATTCAGGTGTCGATTTATTCCTGGCAAGCGATAGCGAGCCAGCATTGTATGGAGAAAACCGGCTTCGCCGGAGAAATTTTTCTA